>PVJA010010758.1:7169-56636 GCA_004027025.1 Myocastor coypus
CATTGTAGACATCAAGGGAATGGGTACTGTGCAAAAAGGAATGCCTCACAAATGTTACCATGGCAAAACAGGAAGAGTCTACAATGTTACCCAGCACGCTGTTGGCATTGTTGTAAACAAGCAAGTTAAGGGCAAGATACTTGCCAAGAGGATTAATGTACGTATTGAGCATATTAAACATTCAAAAAGTCGTGATAGCCTCCTGAAATGTGTCAAGGAAAATGATCAGAAAAAGAAAGAAGCCACAGAGAAAGGTACTTGGGTTCAACTGAAGCACCAGCCTGCCCCTCCCAGAGAAGCACACTTTGTGAGGACCAATGAGAAGGAACCTGAGTTGTTGGAACCTATTCCCTATGAATTCATGGCATAAACAATGATGATGAGAATATTTATCTCCCAAGGGCTTTCTCTGTGGATGGCATTGTTGTTCACTAAAAACTGTTCTAATAACAACATTTCATTGACAAGATGGCAGTTGAGTTAGGGAATCTGACCAGTGCACCCCTCAGTTCTGTCCTTAGCCTTACTCTTGTAGGTCATGCATTCAGACATTTTACATCAGATTAAAAGAAAAATTATCCTTACAAAGCACAGGGTTTCTAGAGTTCAGGCATGCCTGGGTATATCCCCAGCAATGTATGTGAGTTAGAGGAGCTGACCTTCCCTCCATCTAGAGCCTTGGTATCCTTATCTGGACTGCTATGGAGGTCGTTATATTAGATGAATGACGATGACCTCGTTGGTGTCATAGGAGACACATAGAAGGCTTACCACAGGCCCGAATAAAGGAGACCAGCAGCATCTGAGGACCTCAGAGTTCTCAGAGTCTTTCTCCTAGGACACAGGAGGTGCTGGCATAGAGAAGTAATAGCTAAGGACAATGGAATTGTCTTCATTACATGGAGTGGGCTTTGGCCTCTTGTGTGGCCCTAATAGCCCATAGGAAAGGATCACAAAGATTCCACTTGAAGGTAGAAGCTTATGGTAGCCAGAGTCTCCCCAAGATGGGAAAGGTTAGCTTGCCGCAGTGAATCACCATGGGGAAGAACCTGTGCTTTCTTGAATCTGACAGTGGGTGACCCTTGCACAAGAGCAGACTTCAGAAAGAAGGCTCCAGATGCTTCTTGAACTTGACTTTATACCTCTAAAAATTCAGAAGATAATTTTCTCTGTGTGGGAGATACTTCTGCCTTATGTTAGCTTGAACATATAAGTTAGCTGAGCTTGATGATGTCCATCAATGAATCAAAACTACTAAAAATGGCAAAGTGAGTGCAGAAAAGCTGACCCATTAAACCCTTCATCTTATCTAGCTATAACCACAGACTTCTCTCTCCTCTGAGAATCAGTGACCATCTGTACCCCAACACTTGAGGTGGGGAACATCAGAGGTGGCAGCATACTTAAAACTGCTTTAAGCAGTTGGAATCATTTCCTTTTCCCTCTTTCCTTCCTCCTTTTCTCCCTTCCATCCTTCTGTCCTCCCTCCTTTCCTTCCCTTCTTCTTTCCCTCCCTTTCCCTCCTCCTTTCTGTCCTTTTCTTTGTTCCTTAAATGTCTACTGAACAGACTTTAATACTTCTGGTTTTATGGCAGCTAACTGGAACCTCAAGATGAAGAAGGTACAGCCCACACTTCAGGGAGTCGCCAGTCCCTCAGGAGGACACAGGCATGTGCCAAGGCAGCCCAGTTCAGTAAAAGAAACAGGAAAAGGACCTGAACAGATGCAGTGTTCACCTAAACCACTCCAATTGTCACCTCACTAGGCAGGCTGCTAGCAGTAAGGCAAGAGATGCATGTTCAGGGTGGATCTCCAAGGGAACCCTGCACATGGCTGGTAGGCACACAGGTTGCAACAACCATTACGGAGGTTCCTGAAAAACTTGAAATAAGATGGCTGTATGCCCCAGAAACGCTTCTTCTGGATATATAGCCATAGAGAGTAAAGATATCTGTACTTCCCTATGGACTGTGGATATTCATTATAGCTAAGATACAGAAAAAACTTAGATGTGTGTCAGTGAGAAAACATTTTATAAAATGCAGTGTGTGTATACACAGTAGACTATCATGTAGCCTGAAAAGGGGACCCTGCCATTTGCTACAACTTGGAGAACCTGAAGGATATTGTGCTAAGTGAAATAAGGCAGACAGCAAAAGAAAAAAAAATAGTGCATCATGATTTCTCTTTTATGTAGGATATTAAGAATGAGCGTAAATATATAGAAATAAAGAATGAAAGAGTGGTTTCATTCACTCTGGTGGGGGAGGGTGAGAGGAAATGGGGAGAAGTTGGTCACAGGACTCAGAATGGCAGCTATATTAGGTAAACATGCTGGCGCATGTGAGGACTAGACTATTGGGTTGGGTGTTCTTGTTAAATGAGTAGATTCTAATTGCTCTTGTCACAAGAGGTACCTGTTAAGTGGCAATCCACTTCACTGTAGTAAACACTATCAAATGTGTCTCATAATAGTATGTCATAAATCTCAAATATATGCAGTAAAGTTTATTTTCCCCAAAGGCCCCTGCAAAACACAAAACCATGTCAGTAGTAGAAAAAGAAAAATGTATAAAATGGGGCTGGGAGAGAGCTCAGTGCCATAAGCGCCTGCCTGGCCTTTTTTTTTTTTTAATACCAAAAAGAAAAAAAAAAGTATAAATTAGAGACTGTTCAGAGGTAGCATAATTAATTCAGGTCTGAGGCCAAAGAAGCTTGAGACTGATTCCCAGAGACACTAACATCTGAAGCAGGTATTGAAGGAAGACTTGAAGTTAGCATTGGCCAGACAGTGTTGAGAAGAGTTGAGTGGGGAGGAGAGAGATTCCAGCGAAAGAAAGGGAAGGTCACCGAGCTAAAGAGCACAGCGTGTTCAGAGGTCTGGAAGCAGTGCAGGAGAGTTGGGGGGTTGTGTAAGGACCAGGGGCTGTGGGAGCTGGCACCAGAGGTCAGTAGGGGTCAACTAGAGACTGAACACCAACATAAGGAGCTCTAACATGTCCTGTTACACGAGAGAGTTCTTACATCTGTTCAGGGTGAGGAGGGACATCATCAGTGTTCGAGGACTGGTACCTGCTTAGCAGAGTGCAGGTTGAATAAGAGGGGAGAGGCTGGTTATTCACGGTCTTTTCCTTCCATGGCCCCAGATACATGCCCAGCCCTTTCCTACCCTGCTCTAGTCCCCAGGAGGCTGACTCTTGCAGACTGAATCTTTTGGGTCCCCTTGCTCTGGGCCTCTGGGCTCACCTATGGGCAACACCAGCCAGTCGAAGGTAGACAGAGGGGCCATCTCAAAACCTGGCACCTGTTCCTGCCCTGCTTCCCACACCTCTCTCTGGCGAAGCCCTTCCTCCATGCTGCTGGCTCCCACTAGGCTGCACTAATTCCTTTTCTCTCCTTGTTTCTTCAGTCCTGGACCTGACAATAGCCCGCGGTTATTGCTATTCTCAGGGCACCTCAATATCCCTGTCACTCCATGAATGCTGCTCTCCTCTCACCATGGAGTTCCTCTAGTAAAGCCTCCTTCTTTGAACATGTAAAGTGAATCCTGCTTCCTGGATCAGTCAGGTCAAGGTCAAACTGAGGCCCAGAGAAAGAAGGAGCCACTGCAGTAATCTGAGAGAGGGATGCAGAGGGTGCATAGGTGAAGGACAGGACCCCAAGCTGAAGAATTTGGGAAAAGGTGCAGGCTCCAGGGGCTGACAGGAACAACATCCACCGCCTGGGTTGGAGGGGCCTGTGGGACACCAGAAGTTGTTCAGGAAGCATGTGGATGGAAGGCCTGGCCTCACGTTTAGCCAAGGTACAACCTGCATGGAGCTGACAACAAATAAAGGCTGTGGACCACAGCTGCACACTGAATTTTCCACAAGCTCAGCCTACTGGCTGTACTAATAATTACGGATATAAAAGTAGAGTTATAATGACCTGAGAGCTTGCAGAAGCCTCTGTTCAGAAACAGCTTGCTTGCTTTGTACTTTGATTGGCTGTGCCCCTCTTAAAGAGGTAGGGGTTTGTTTTTCAAACCCATAGTTTTTCCCTGGTGTTCCATTTAGTCGTTCCTATTTTTCACCACCAGATTGTTTGCTGGGGAAAAGAACAAAAACAGCAACAGATGTCTTTGTTTGAGGGTTTTGCAAAACTCTCTGATTAAGATAACACTTTCAATTAAAGAAATTATATCATCTAAATACCATATGCCTACAAGCCTCAGTTGCAAAAATCACCTGATTTCAAAAATTGTTTGAACAGTTTCTCTAGCCACCAACCAGTTCAGCTGGGTGTTTAAACAGATCCTTTATTGTCTCTGTTCTGGAATCCAAATAGTTCAATTTAAGAAGCTGACCAAAATGGACATTCTCTGATTTGTCCTCTGTAGATGCTGCCATTTCTCACACACACACACACACACACACACACACACACACACACACACACACACATTGTACTGTGTGTGTACTGTGTGATTCATTGTCCAACAGAGCCTGTTCAGGCATTCAGCAAGCAATCATGGATTCACTTAATTCAGTTCTTTCTGGCCTCGCTTTCTGCTTCTTCATGTTTTCATAGCTCCAAATAACTCAGTGCCAGCATGGAGATCACAGATAATGGAGCAGATTCCCTGCCCTCAGCACACTCACAGTGCAGGGGTTGAGAGGTAAACAAGAGGAGAATTCTAATCTTAGGAACATGGGATTTTAAAAGCAAAACCAACCCATTATTCTTCTCCAGCCATTCTTTGCACAGAGCCAAGAGCTCAGCAGACACTTGGGTAAGTGTTTGCTGAATGAAATATTTGTAGGACAGCATACGCTTTTCCAGACAAGTAAGCTCCAGGCTGCAGAGGCACAGGGGAAATTGCGCTAGTGTGGTGCATAGGATGAACAGAGAGGGATTCCTGGAGGATGTGGGATCTGCACTGAGGGCTGGGGTGAAAGGGGAAAAGCGGGAGAAAAGCATAGCAGCGTGACAGTGCTACAAAGTTACTGCCAAGCATGAGCAATTGAATCAGGCAGCCCTGCCAAAGCAAGAAGGGCTGATGACACAGCACCCAAGGAAAGGTCCCACTGCCTGCTTTGGAGCATCCAGGCTGTGAGATAACTGGCAGCCCTATGGGCTATGGCCAATGTGAAATGGCAACTGCTATAGCTCAGCCCTATGACCCTGATGACACAGCACCCAAGGAAAGGTCCCACTGCCTGCTTTGGAGCATCCAGGCTGTGAGATAACTGGCAGCCCTATGGGCTATGGCCAATGTGAAATGGCAACTGCTATAGCTCAGCCCTATGACCCTGGGGTCCCCACACCCTCCTGTAGGATGAGATTGGAGGGAAAGTTGGATCTTCCCAATGGTCTGTAAGCAATTTCACAGTGGAATGTGGGTTATGCATTTAGGAAGCACTCTGATGGACATTGTATTTACCTAGCTGGACCCACTACCTGTATGGACTCTGTGCCCCAGGATGTTGACAATGCAGCTGGACTTCCTGCTGGCCAGCACCATCACCAATGATCAGAAGCTGGGAACAAGGTCCCTAGGGCTTCTCTGGGGGACTTCTCTGTGTCCACTGACTTCCTCTACCAAAGGCACAACATTTCATGTCCCCATTCTGCTAGTTCCATGAGTGCCACCAACGTACCCTCAGGCCTGGGGCCAGTGGCAGCCCATGGGGAAGGACCCATAACCCATATGATCTTCCGTTTCTTTCTCTAAGTCTTCCTGTAACTGGCTGCTCCCCACAAACCTCTCCATCCAGCATTTTCAGGCTCTCTCAAGGGGAATCTCCCACACAGCAAGCATACTCTGGAGTATTTTCTGGACATTTTTCATGGAACTGTCCCAGGGTTTCAGGTAACCATTAGTATTTCCATTTACATGTTTAGAAATCATACCTGAAATTCAAGAAGTTAGACCAGCAGCAGGTCCAGACCATGTTCTACCATTTGCCCCCCCCACCCCATTGGGAGTCATGCAGACCCTCATGAGCACAGTTGTAGGGATTAAACCAGATCTTATTCCCATAGCACCTGGGATAAAACAGGTGGTTTATTAAGCAACAGGCTTGTCTTACTTGTTGCTCTGCTTAATGCTGGGAGGGATGTGGAAAACCCTAATGGGAAGACACCTTAGTCTTTTCTGCTATGAATTACTGCTCCACAGTCTGGCTACAAGCAAACATATGTACAGTTCCTCACTGGGTGGTGGAGCCACTGGTGCTCAGTTTCTGATTTAGTTTTCCTGTGCCTTCCACACAGGCATCGCAAAGCTTCCTTCCTGTCAGAGACTATGCGGGTGAAAGGGATGTGCCAGGAGAGAAAAAGGGGACAGACACATGCTCACAGCTCCTCTTTAAAAAAAAAAAAAAAAAAAAAAAAAAACTCTCATGAAAGGAAAACATAGGCAGAATTCCTATTTGCACTGATAAGCTTGGTGACAGTTATAGATATGAAGTACTTTGTTCAAAGTCATGCAAATAGTTGTAAAGTAATCAAGATTTCAGCTCCGGTCTTCCAGTTCCCACTGCACAGTGGAGCTCTCAGGGGCCCTCAGTAGAGGCCGAGCCCCCATGCCCACGGAGGCCAGCTTCACTTCGCAGTGCTTAAGTGTTCTCCCTTCTGGAGCTCAAACTCACTCAGCCGGAAACAGCCACTGCTCTAAGTCACGCAACAGAAGGGAGCTGCAATCCTTTCCTGCTCCGCTCCGCCAGCTCTTCAGTCTGAGTTGTTTTTGGGGCAGGGGAAGCTCCACATGAACGAAATTCCATAGCAGATCCGATGGCGACCGAGCAGGGAGAAATGCAGACAATAGGTGGAAATGTCAAGAGACCCTCTTTCATCTCCTGTGGGAGCCTGAGTCTGCACAGTCCACAGCCCCAAGGCAGAGGCTGACCACAAGGAGCCCATATTTTGTGAGTGCAGTTTCTCCCCCTCCTATTATTTAAACCTGCTTTTTTCTAGCCAGGTCTGAGAATTAGGCATAAACCCTACTGGCGTTGTTCCAGCCTCTGCAGGCAGTGCACTGCTCTGCAGTCCAGTGCCTAGGAGGCTTTGAGGATCTAGATAAAGGACTGTGGCTCCAGACATTGGGGGGAGGGTTGTGCCAGAACAAAAGCCAGAGCGCTGCTCCAGTTCCGCACTCTCTCCAGGGCAGCTGCACAGGGCTGGTCGCAGGGAAGCAACGCCTCGGCACCCACACTAAGCACATTTCCATCATTCACTAGCAAGTGGTGTGGCGATCTCAGCTTCCCCTGCAGGGCCGGGGGCAGGCACACCTAGCCCTCAGGGCGGCTGTGAGCATTCAGACAGTTCTCTGCCATGTGGCTCTGGGTCCAGAGGTGTCCCAGCTGGGTGAGGTGGAATGGGCTGACCAGTGCATTATCTGGACAGATCATGTAGCCTCTGAGCTGAAGAAGCCTTCAACATGAGCACCCAGAGCAGCATCTTGAGTTGAGCCCTTCCCAGTTCAGCAGTGTGAGCTATAAGAATCCCACCAATCCTACATCCCATGTACGATGTGGATTTGGAAGAAAGAATTGCCAGGAGTAACAGAGAGGCTGAGAGAAACAGAAGAGAGGAGCCCATGTTACTCAGAGCAAGAACCAACTCACTGAGAGGCTGGGTGAACCGATCTCCTCAGAAGCTCCTTCTAGAAGGATCACTGAATAGCAGAAGGACCACTGGTAGTGCAGAGCAACCAGGCAGACAGAGAGTCAGGGTCCCAAGGATCCTAGAAAAGAATAAAAAGTAATTGGATCTATCGCTAACTAGATTTATTTAAATCTACATGCCAGGTGCCATACAAGGCGAAGACCTGGAGGGATAGCCACCAGGATCCCAGGGCTTCCAGAGTTTGCATTTCAATTGCTTTGAAAAACCACTTAATACTTGTGCTGCATCCTCAGGAATGTCATTCCACCTTGTGGCACCTCGGCTTCCTGGCCTGTAAAATGGACATAATCCCACCACCAGCACTCAGTGGAAAGTGTTCTTAGAGGGTATGTGTTTCCTTGAATATTAGTTATGAATTTGTTTGGAAGAAAGTGCCCAGGGCAAAGTAGAGCAGAAAGCACTCACAAGTGCCAGCAGCAGGGCTCCTGGGAGCTGAGCAGCACATGGGATCCCACAGCATGCAGGGTGTCCCAGGAAGACCGCAGCTACTGTAGGCCATCCTCAGCCCACATGGCCAGGCACAGTCCCCCCAGCCCACCCTCTGTGGAAGCGAGTGTGGACCCCGGTGGCGAGGAGATCCAACTCTTCCTCTACCCAGTGCCTAGGGAAGCTCTCCAACTCTACTCTCCTCAACTCCGTGAAAGCTGGTGAAGCAGGCCTCTGCTCCCTGGCTCGAAGCCCTGTCCTCCGCTCACTTGCCCTGGAGCCTGGAGATCATGGGAAGCTGCCAGGAAGCAGCCGAGGTGGAACCCAGCCCACATCATGGCATGGAGCATCATTCAGTTTAATCCACAGCAGCAGCAGCAACAAAAGGTCAAGCAACCCACAAACTTGACAACACAGGGTCTGAAGCTGGGCAAGCACACCAAGGAAAACCAGGATCAAGGGTGAAGGAAACCCTCTGGACGCAGATGACCTGCCACTCTCCCCCTCCCCCAGGCCTCAGGAGGCCCCTGCCCTCCCCATTCTACTAGTATCCCCCACAGCCAATTGACTTCTTTTCTGGGCCCGTTTAATTTGGAGGTTTTGGGGGCCATATCCTGCCATCAATTCGGGAGCTGACTTCAATGTTGCCTTCTGTGGAGGCAGGGAGGGGCAGGACACAGCCTTCTCCACAACCCTGATACAATAGGGTTTTCTACTGCGATCAATAGATTAATTGCCAGCACTCCGTGAGGGGCCATAAGGAGACACATTGTTTTCCCGCAGTGGCTGGGCAGCTGTCAGGGCTGGACTTGCCAAACTTCATTTTCAAAAAGTCAGGGAAAACAATTTTGTAAAAAGGGGTGGGGGCGGAGGGCCACGAGAGAGTGATTTTGCTGGGTCTCACTAAAGGTCAATAACAATTATAGTGAAATGCAAAAGGCACGCTTGTGCTCAGCCTTAGGGCCTGTCTAGAAATTCCACCCAGAAACAATCTGCTGGCTCTCTCCGGACACTGTCTCTCTCTGCCCTCTGCCTCTCCCCAGAAGCAGCCTCAGCATCCAGAGGAAACTGGCCCACTCCCCCTGCATGCGTCACTGATGCGAGTAGGGGGCTTCCTCCCTGCTCCTTTCTCCTCTTGCAGAGCTGGTATGGGAACAGGGAGTGACAGTGGGGCAGCCAGACTTTTAGAACACTCACAGTATCAGAGAAACGGGGCTGCCAGGGATGATTGAACAGACTCGGAGCAATGGTCCCGGTGAGCTCGATGCAGGGTGCTGCGGACACCAGGTCAGACGCAGGGGCAGGAAGGCGCAGACATGAGCTGCCTCCCCCCACACCCATGAGCCCTAGCACTGGAACTGCTCTCTGGGCTTCTCATTGCATTCAAAGGGCACAAGCAAAGGTAGGATATTCTAGTAGCTCCTTGTTCACCTCCTAGCAAATGACAAAGTGTGTTGCAAGGTAAATAGAATAGTAAAGAAAAGAAAGCTTCTTTAAGGTTTGTTTCTCTTCCTCTATGCCCTCAAAAACAAACAAACAAAAAAATTGGCTTCCAGAGCACAACATCAAACGTTCCTCAAAGAATCAACAATTTTTTTGATGATGGAAGTATGAATAATCAAACATATGGATTACATTTCCTTAAATTATGCAGCACCTACAAACTGGGAGGGGAGGACGGGTGCTGGGAAAAAAAAATGTTTTTTACATTTTATTAGAACCTGAAGGTCAGAGGAATACTTTTACAACTATCACATGTGAGTGCATGTGGACACACACACACACACACACACACACACGCGCACACACACACTCTATCCCTACCCAAGCAGTAGGGGAAGAATACAGTGAGCTTTTCTTGCCCAGCTCAAATTCCTCAGCACAGCCTCAGATGCACATTAACAGACTGCTCACCTGCTGGCCACAGGACCTTGTGTGGTCACCCAAGCCTGCCCTGCTGCCTTGGGAGACTGTCATAGCTGAGCAGAGGACAAGACACAGATGGAGTAAGACACAGAAACACTCTGAAAACTGTCAGGTGGCCGGCAGACCTGCAGGTGGTCCCACAAAGCTGTCCCTGTCTAGAGAGCAACAAGGGTGATAGCCAAAGACCCCCAAAACCCACCTCTATACTACCATTCTGCCAAGACCAGCTGTGTATGCCTCAGCAGGAAAGCAGGCCATCTGTCTACAGAACAGGACGCTCTGACAATACAGAGCCTAAGGATCAGAGCACTAAACTTTTTTTTATTATTTTTAATTTATGTATTTGGTACAGGGTCTTATTATGCAACTTGGACTCAATGATTCTCCTGTTTCAGCCTCCCCAGCACTGGGATTACAGGTGTGCACCACCACACCTGGTTTTGGTGGCTGGCTTGGCAGGCCTGGCACAGCATGTTGTACTGGGGATTGAACTCGGGAACTTGCACTTGCTTGACAGGTGCTTAGACCTCTGAGTTATCTCCCTGGCCAGGAGCACTAAACTTTTAGAATAATGCTAACATTGGTTTTAAAAGAGATAGTACCCAAGAGAGGGAGGAGGCCAAGAGGGAAGAGGGAGCAAACGAGAGAAGGAACATTCTGCTAGAGAGCTTGAAATGGTGCTTAAAAGTCACCTGCTGGTCCTCACGGTCAGGTACAGTATTACCTTTTCCAGAAGTCTTTTTTGAAAAGCAAACACTCCTAACATGCATAGCCACGTGTTGCGCATTTACTGAGCACACGCTACATGCCCGGTTGCATGTTACGTTATCTAATCCTTTAGAAAGTCTCCAACTTCTTGGAGTTAACATGGGGAAAAGTGACCATGGGACAGAGAGCCAAAAGGGAAGTGGGAGGCAAGAGGAGGAGCAGCTCACTGGCAGTGGCATAGCCCCTGGACATACTGCACAGGTGAGGTCCACATAGTGGCTCTTTGTGGCCTTTGAAGAACACTGCCCATCCTGCTGAGTTGTCACTTTGTAAGAGGGGACACTGATAATAGGTCTGGGGGGAACCACATGCTCCTCCATTCAGTGAGCTTGTCCTGTGCTCACTCCACACCCTCCCTGGCCTCCTGGGTAAGCAGATGGGAGGCAGCCAGGGTGTCTCAGAGTGGGAAGCAGCTGTGAGATACAGGCTGCCCTGTGGCTCCCCTGCCTGTGAAAACCTACGAAGTTGGTTTCTCCTACGGTGACATCCAGGGGCCTGGGTAGCCATCACCAAGTGACTAACTCTTCTCTGGGGGTGGGAAGCCAGGCTGGCATGAGCTTCGATGCACGCCGCATCGCTCAAGCCCAGAGCCACATCGTGCTGGATACCAGTGCTTGCAGGAAGCAGAAGAGAAGGCAGCTTTGGCTCCAGCCAAGAAAGGGGGCAGGGAAAAAAGCAGAGTGAGAAAGAGCAGCTACAAAGCCCACTTCCTGGAATCTGGCAGATGCCAGAGGAGGCATCAGAGAGTGAGTAATTCCGCAGCCTGGACTCTGAGGGCTGCAGCTCGGATCTGTGCCAGAAGCGGCAGTGTGGGAGGGCTCCTGGACAGGATGGGGACAGCTCAGTGTGAGTCAAGACTGCCCTCCGCCCCAAGGATCTCTGCAGGGGACACCCCCCCACACCAGGGCCTCCAACAAGGGATGCTCTTTACTCAGACCCTCAGTGCTCTTCAGTGGAAGTGACATAGTGGGAGATGACAGGCCAGTCCAGGGTCTCAGCAGCAGACCGTGCAAAGCATGATAGAGCCAGTCAAGCATCGGGTACCAGTGGAGGCTCAGGGCCTCACTGCTAAACTCTCGCACTAAAATGAGAGTCACATGCACTGTGGACTCTTGGGTCCCAGCCTGTGCTAAATAGGAGCTGGGTCCAAAACCCTTGTGTATGGCTGTTAATCAAATGACCTGGGTGGGGGTGGGGAGATGATGAGCCATTTCCCCTCTACAAGATTGTGAAGATGTCTAACCACTCTGGGAGTTACTTTGAGAACCACAGCAAAATCCTGACCCAGAATTTTGTGTCCAGAAGATGTGGTTTGAGTCCTAGTCGTGTCTCTGATTCACTTTGTGATCTTGGGCAAATGTCTTAACCTCTCTGGGCTTCAGTTTCTTCTTAGGATCAGAAAGAACTAATCTAAAAGGACTGTACCAAAGACTGCATGAGATAGACAATAGACAAGCCCCCTTATTGGAAAGCCAGAGACACAAATACATATCTATTGAGTTTTTTTTAATGCATTTAGTTGTTACGGGGTCTCACTACACAGCTCAGACTCATAGTGATCCTCCTGCTTTCATCATCCCCAGTACTGGGATTACAGGCAGGCACCACTATACCTGGACTCCATGGCTGGCTCAGCCTACCCTGGGGTGGGGCTGGCAAGACATGTGGTACCAGGGACTAAACCATGGTCTCTGCACTTGCCTATGCGGGTGCTTTAGTCTGCTAAGCTATTTCATCGGCCTACAAATGATATTTTTAAATGTCCTAACAAAGTGTTTTACCCTCTGTAGATTCTCAGTGGCTCATGGTTATTGTTATTTTCATCAAATGTGGTACATGTAAAGTTACTGGTAAATGTTAAGGTACTGTAATTGATAAAATGTGCAGTTTATTGTACTTACACAGGCTCTAGATATGGTAATTAATTAATACAGCAGTTGTCTTCTCATGTTCTGTGCCCTCAGCCTGGAGAAGAGCAAACTTGCCCACTGGCTCTGAGTTAGTCTTCCTGGTGAGCATCGCCTAGGGCTTTCTAGCCTCCAAACCATGGGCCCAAGTGTCAGGAAGGAGATGCAGTGGGGGAGAGGAGCCTGGATGACCTGGTTCCTGGCTTTCAGCTCAGTGTGGTGGCTCAGTGTGAAGCACCAGCTACCTGCTGTTCACACAGACCTCCGGCTCGCTGAGGAGCCAGGAGGGCCAGGCTCCTGAGCCCTCCTCCCTGCTCTCACTTATGAGCTATCTCTGGGCCTCCATCTCCCCACCTAAACGCTGCCTTTGGAAGGCAATGAGGATGGTGTCTGGGCCATAGCAGCCACTGTCTCCTGTGAGCTCAGTTGTCACTTTCCCTGCTGTGAGACATCTGCATCCAGCTCAGACCCACACCCAACTAGTCTGAGCAACAGCAGAATCAGAACCATCTCCCCAGCCAGAGAAGGAAGAACCCTCTCGTATCCAGATGTGTACCCAGTGCTTGACACTGGCCATGTGATGTCACTCCACCCCACTCCTCAAGCAGGGAGGGAGGCCAGTGTCCTCACAAAGGAGGAAGGGCAATGCAGGTGTGTTCCCAAGTTGCAAAGCTGCCAGTGGAAGAACCAGGAGTGCAGCCAAGTTTTCTTCTCCCTAGCACAAATGCTTTAATCACACCATGGGGCCCTTGGGGAGAACCTGTGAGAGAGGGCTCTCACTGGACAGACAGACAGTGCAAGTTCCCTCTCTAGCATATGGACACCCAGGGAGGTGGGCTTTCTTCCCCTGTCTCTCCTGATGTCAGTAGCCCTGAAGGCCACTTTTGAGCACTTCTGGCAGATAGAAGAGTCACAAAGTGTCTCCCACTTCTGGCAGCCTCCAGCTTTACTTGTCATCTGAGAAACCCACACCTGTGTTTATGGTAGCCGCAAGGTCAAACAGCTCTGAAAAGTCTTGTGAAGCTCAAATTCCTGACCTTGGAAATGACAAAGAAATGATGTCTATTTCCCAACCCACCTCACTGATAGACAAGTGAATTCAACCCAAGACTTTGTAAATACTCATTCACTCTGGAAATATACCTTGAGTCCTCCTCTTCTCCAGGACCTGTGCTAAGTGTTGGGGCCATGGCACCAGTGGTGTAAGGAGTCTCCATCTGACAAGAGCATGGGAAAGGTACAGAAGGTTAGGACTGGTCATTTCCAGAGGGGTGGTCATAGGAGGCCCGTGAACTCACAGGCATCTGATCCTGAGCAGAGGAGGTGTCCCATAGGACAGAGGAAAAGGGGGAATATTATATCCCCTGTGGCAGGAACATCATTCACAGGCATGAAGGGAGTGAGTTATGTATGGCTTGGAGTGTAACAGAAAATGCCCCGCAGCTAGTAGACTTCAGTTTCTTAATTGCCCAGGTAATAGTTCCTGTTCTAGTTCCAGTTGTTCCTGTCTCTTAGAAACAGCTGGTCATGGGGATGCCTAGCGGTCACCACGATGCACATTGTATGAACCAATCCCCACCTTACAAGCAATACTGCCTCTGTGTTTCCTGCTTGCTTACCCTATATAAGCGCTCAACTGGCAGAAATTAAGGTCTGATATTCTGGGAATGATCCAAATCGATGTCTATTGACATGAATAAATCTTCTTCCAAATCCTGGGTGTTGTTTCTGTGTTTCTATTTGCCACTGCTGAAGCATGCAGTGGAGTGAGACTCACAGTGGGTGGAACAGGGAGGCAGGGACTGAGTCTTCAGACAAAGCAGAACATGAAAATCCCCCTGGGGGGCGGGGGTCAGTGCTGCTGTACATTTTATTTATGCCATTTCTTGTTTGACCCTCTCATGGTTCATTTTCATGTCCATGGGCTTTGCCATCCAGCAGCTCCCCAGTCCCAGGAGATCTGAGGCTGATGATCATTAAAATAATGATACCTTTGGCTTGTAATTGAATTGAAATTCCCTCTCTACCCATCTCCAGTAGCTTATTTACTAAGGCTGTCTCAGCACCAAGGACAACGCCAACACCCAGCAGGTTTTCCTGATAAACACGCAGCAGGTGACTCCATGAATGTTGGTTTCTGCTTCTCAGTTTGCCAAGTGCTTCCATATGCAGTTAGTTCTCAAAATGCCTGTGAGGCAGGGGCTCCCCGCTATCCAGTGACCCATTTCACAGGCAGGAAAACCAGGCCAGGGAAGAGATTTCCCATGACAACACAGAGACATGCAAGGCAGCAGGGGTGGCCACTGCTGACTGCTGTGGAATTTGGCAAACACTGTCCTAGCCTCAGCGGCTGGGAAGGCACAAGGACCTGGCTTGGAAACCGTGAGTGTGCCTGCCCCCCCTCAGACATCTGTCATCTGGGATTTAGCCCCAGTGGTACTGGGTATTATCACTGGGTAGTCACTGCCTGACGCATGCTGAGTGCCTCACCAGTGTGCCTCAGCCTTCACAGAGAAGAGTGGGGAGAAGCCTGGGTCCCAGGCCCACTTAACAGATCTCTCTCGCAGGAGAGTAGAGGTGCTCCTGCAATGTGTGCACCTTCCCAGAGTCAGCAAATGAGGAGCTAGGACTGAAACCAAGGAGGATTTGACTCCAAAATATTCTTTTTCCAACTGCGGGGCCATGAATGATAGCTCAGATCACCTGTGAGCTCTGAAATAGGGAGAAAAAAGGCAATTTTTCTCCAGCACTGCTCCACTTCCACTCTACATTACTGACATGCAATTTCCCCAGGAGCTGGAGAAGGGAATGGTCTGCTCTTGCCAGATAAGCATGAAACAGTGGCAAGCACAGGCCTGGGTGTCGAGACATCTGGTGACCATGTCAATCTGTTCCTCCTAAACTGCCTCTGGAAGCCAGTTACCCTCTGAGCATCAGGTTTTGACTGTGTAAGGAAGGGACCAAAGTTAATAAATTCTAAAATAATTTCAAACTTCGGTCTCTGCGATTCATTTAGATCTTTCTTTCTTTCTTTCTTCCTTTCTTTCTATCTAAGTCTTGTCAGGCTTTTCTGGAAGATCTTGCTTAGGTATTATTTTACAAGACTGGCCTAGCCCACATTTTACCAGGCTCACATTTCTCCCCCTGGGAATCCTAAGAGGTTTCTAATTGATGATCAAGCTTATTTTAGAATTCAAAGAGGAGAGTGATTGTTTTTCTCCCTTGCACAAAAACCAAGCTATGGCAGTAGTAATCGAAAGTCAGCTCCTGTGTCAGAGAGCTTAGCAAGCTGTGGTGAGAAGGGTCTCCAAGGATCAGCCCCACCCAGCAGTCTCAGGGACTGCTCCCTCGGCCTCAATTTCTCCTCTGTCCAGTAGGGAGTTTCACAAGACCTGTTTCATCCAATTAACATACTTTTTTAGATGAAAAGAGAATGGATGGAAAAATATGGGGCAAATACAAAGGAGACAAGATGATTCTGAGGACTGTAATGGTTGGGGCTCTCTGGAGACACAAAAGAGCAGGTCATGCTTATAGAGAGAAATGAGTTTATTACATACACATCTCAGTCCTTATTGGTGGAGGCCAGGAAGGCCCAAGCTCTGTAGACAAAGCAAGAGCTGAACACTGGGGAGAGTGTGGTTACATCCAGTGAAGGTCCAGGCCAAGCAGTAGGAGAGCAGATGGTGCAGCTGCAGCCCAAAGTATGGCAGCCCAGAGATCCAGGAAGAGCCAGGGTCTTGGTTTCATCCCAAAGCCTGCCAGATAAGGATTCTCTCCTACTCAGGCTCTCTGTTGTAGTCAGGCTTTCAGTAGATTGGCAAGGAGCCAACCATGCGAGGAAAGCTGCTCCACTCCTCCACCAAGGCAAATGCTAGTCCCATCCCAAAGGACACTTACAAAATCCTTGCAGTAATGTCGGACCAAATATCTGGGTGCCATGTGGCTTGGTCCCACTGCCACATACACTGATCCAGCCTAGTGAATACACTGTGAGGTCCTAGGGGGAGCTAATGTGTATCCAGCCCCAGCTTATGTCCCCAGTGCCCCAGTGCTCACTTGAGCATGCAGCAGGAACTCTATGCATCTTTAGTGAATGATTGAACAGAAGGAGAACTGGAGACCAACAGAGAAAGGGATTCAACACAGTCATTGCCGCTGACATTTTCTCATTTATCTGATCAGCACAAGCAATTTGAATAATTACTTCAACTTTATGGGTCAGGTATTGTTCTTCTTGCTTTGCTAGACAAGGAATCAGAAGGTCAGAGACTTTCAGCATTCCACGTGCAGGTGCAGAATTTTCTGTTCAATTTTATTCTTGCCCCCCGCAGAGCACTGAGTGGTGTATCTCAAAAGCTTAGTCCACCAGAACCCTACTTAGAAGAAATTCCTGGAAGCTTTAGTGAAAGATCTCAAACTAAGATAGCTCAGATCCAAGTGGATCTTAAATCCAGTGATTAACATCCTTACAAGAACAACATGGGAGGAAAAAAAAAAAGAAGAGCATGGAAGGACAGACACACAGAAGAAAGAGAAAATGAGGCAGAAGTTAAGAGGAGGCAGGGCACCAAGATGTGCCCCCACACTCTAGAATGGGCCAGCCCAGCCCACCCCTAACAATAATCTTCTGTTGTCCAGAACAATGGGGCAGCAAGTGTCTATCATTGAAAGCTGCTCGGTGCATGGCATTCATGGAGGCCATCACAGAACCGATACATCCCTGCTCCATGGTAAGCCCAGGCGGGCAGGCACTCAGCTCTGCTCCTTCACAGCCACACATCTGGTGTCTGGCCAGGCCAGCTCCACACAGTGCTCTGCAGCTATCCATGAAGGCCTGAAAGTGTGGCCCAGTTTCTAGGCACCTGCAGCCACAACAGGCTGCCATGTGGAGCAAGGGTGCTGGCTCTGCCACCGCTCTCCACATTGGGTCACATTGGGGAGACTTCGTACATGGGGGCTGGGGTCAAGGCTGCAGGAGCACGTGTCTGAGGGGTCCTCAACCACCTAGAATGTGGGCCTGGGTCCTCCCAAGGGAGGCTTCAAGGAAGTACTGTCTCCATTGCCAGTGGGGGTCCTTGGTGTACACAGCAGGGATCAGTGGGCCGCCCTGTCCATCCCCAGGGGCCCTGTACAGCAGCCCTTTCCACAACACACCTGGAGACTCTCCTCATTTTTCATTCAAGACCTCTTCTGGCCTGAGCTCCTCATGTAGTAGCACCATCAGAAAGGGAAGAAGTGATTAGACAGGCAGAGTGGTGAAAACATGTATCAGTACAGAAATAAGACAATTTATAACAGAATAGGTTGCCATTAATCCACCTCAAAATATTCTCCCCTCACTTTGAATACATGTATCCCATTTTTCTTGGCAATGTATCCTTTACTGTAATAAGATTTTTTGAATTTAAACATTCACCATATTTTTCATTCATGTCCTTTCTACTAGCAAAACTGGGTTGAAATCCTTAACTATACGATGTATGTGCCAAGTTACTTAATTCTTTAAGCAAGATTTCCTTTCTACAAACTACCCTAAGACTTAGAGCTTGAAAGAAAAAGCAAACAACAGAGTGTGCCTGAAGTAACAGGGTAGTGACCATTACAAAGTACGTGCTCAGAATACCTCTTTAGCTCCTTTCTTATTCTTTTCCACAATGATCACAGACACTCGCATTCTCCATTTAATTCATTAAATGATAAAGTCCCTAACACAGAATTGGAACCAGTAAATGCTTAATTAATGGCAGCTTCTGTTTTCCACGGAGGAGCAATTCTAGCATGTGTGATCACTTGGGATCTGAGACTACCCTGTTAGATAAGAGCAAGAGGTGGTCTCCTTTTAGATAAGAAATAGAAGTTCAGGGAGACCCAG
The DNA here is from genome assembly GCA_004027025.1 of Myocastor coypus. Taxonomy (NCBI): domain Eukaryota; kingdom Metazoa; phylum Chordata; class Mammalia; order Rodentia; family Myocastoridae; genus Myocastor; species Myocastor coypus. The sequence continues at coordinate 25,740 of PVJA010010758.1, forward strand.
AGAGTTGCCCAAGCCACACAGGTAGGGGGCTGAGAGTTAGGGCTTTGCTCCCCACCTGCGGTGCACCAATCAGAAGGGTTTTGGGAGAGCAGCCATGAGATCCACATTCTGGGTACCCACGGCCTCAGGGACGGTCAGAGCCTCCAGCACTGTGGGCAGACGCCAACTGCAAGGCAGGGAGTGAGGAAGCTATTCCTTTACAAATCAAAGGCATTCTTGCTCCTTCACTCTAACACGCATATCCTAAAAATTGTTATTTAACATGCTCTCCATATCCAAAGGTGACTCACTCTTTTAGATGGAATTTGGGTGGCCAGCAGCAGGACAAGGCTTGGCAGTGCTGCCGCAGATCCCTGGCCTCGGGCTGGAGGCCACGGGCAGGCTGTGGCTGTCCTGGGGCTGGGGCCTGTTCAGGACCCTGACCTTGACCTTGTGCACAGGTTCTGTTTCTGATTCAGTGTGGCAAATTTCTAAATCCGAGCTTTGGGATGGCATTTGCTCATCGCAGAAAAAAGAGCAAGAGGCCAGGAGGCTCCAACTGACTCCAAAGTAGAACCAGCTGTTGGAATGCTGCTGCGCTGATGAGGAGGGTTCACGTCCAGGTTGTGGTTTCCAGGCAACAGAGTCCCCTCTGGCCCCTTACTCTATCAAGGAATCTTTGAAAACTGAAATCATTACATTCATTCATCCAGAGCTAAATACAAGACAGACTGCAGGGAGGGATCCAGAAGCAGTGGGTTCCATCTCTGCAGCACCTACTGTTAAGCACTTGCTGTGGGTCCCATGCTGTGTGTTTTAAATACAAATTACTGCACTGAATTCCCCGGACAATCCTACACTGTGTGTTCTATTCCCTGCCCATTTCTTAAACAAACAAACAGAGGCCCAGGAACTAAGTAAGAGAAGCAGAATTAAAATGCAGGCTCCCCTGAATCCTGAACTTTCTCATTTAGTTTAAGCTTCGAAATTTTCCAATCTTTGGTCTAATTTTGTCACATTAGGGAAAACCAAGATCTTGTCTCAAGCTTAGCCCCAGTCCTGCAGGCACTTTTCTATGACTCTTTCCAGCATCAACCTTCAAAGGCCCCTGTAAAATGCATTTGCAATTTGAAACTGGCCATGCAAGTGACAAGTGACCATTAATTTAAGCTGGTGTTGGTTTTGTAAACTATTAAGGATGAAATGAATGTGCTGTTTACTAAGTTAAAGGCACATGAAGTTCATGGCTTTTACATTGCTGTGAGAGGACTCACTAGAATTTTCCTTTCTATAAAGTCAAAATGAGTGGTATGTGTAACAATGTAAACATTCTTAAACAGAGGGCCACTTGAGCTCACAGACATCCTCTGGCAGCATGGACTTTGACACACATGGCAGAGTGCAAGGGCCAGTTGGCAATCTTGTCCCTGGCCCATAGAGCATAAGCACCTAACAAAGGTCTGTGAGAACAGGACCTGCTCCAGGGGCTTTTGCTAAGTAAGACATGTTAATTTGCATGAATGCATGACAAGAGTGCTCTTACGTTCATGTAATCATTTATTCACTTGTAAATGTTAATTAAATGCCTCTGTGCACCCTGCCCTGTGGCAGATGCTGGGATCCATAAGGACTCTCTAGAACTTTCAAGTCCAGAGAGAAGAGGAGGCAAAAAAAAAAAAAAAAAAAAAATACCACTTGGAGGTCACCCCTACGCCATGAGATCCTAATCTGGGCTAGGGGAGCAGACTGGGACACTTTCTGCAGAAGTCATCCGACCTGATAAATGAGAAGGCTGGGCTCCCCAAAGGGAAACAAACAGCATTTGAGGTACAAGCCTTATGCGGTCTGACAGAGGGACCTCTGTATTGCTCCCTGCAAACAGCACCATGCAGTCTGGCAGGGAACCTGCTTGGATGGAGAGGTCTGGAGAGACTTTCGGAAGAAATGGAGTAGAAGTGGAGATTTCAGACAGCTAGAAGTTGGGGAGACAGGAGGGAAGTTAGGTAAAGAAAGAAGTAGGGTTCACAGATCACACTACATGAAGAGCACACACAGCACACATACATACCACACCCTGGCCACCCCATTCACAAGCGCTTCCAACATCCCTGGCCCTCTATGAGGCAGATCCACAGATGCAGTGTGTTTCATAGCATTTCATAGTCGAGAGGGAACTCCTCTGTTCCAGTCTATCTTTGCAAGGACGTATATACGAAAGGCAGGTCCAGGATGGTGATGCACACCAGCAATCCCAGCACTCAGAAAGCCAGTGCTGTACCCTCTGCAGAGCTGCTGCTGCAGTCTACATGCGAGGGCTGAGGTCTGTGGGAAGCAGCAGCAGCAGCAGCAAGCCCTCTGCTTGAGGTGGTTGGGGCTTCTTCATTTTTCCATCTGGTCTTCCGGGTTCCTGGAGATAGGAGGCCCCCATTCAGGTCAGGTCAGTCCCACTTAATTCACTAACCCACATGCCAGTCGTTTCTGGAAAAGGCCTGATAAACACCCAGGTGTGATCTACCACTTCTTCAGGCATCTGTGGCAGTCAGTTTTCTGTGACCACAGCTATAGAACTGAGATCAGCCTCTAAAGAGAACAGGTGTATGGTAGCCAATGCTTCCCCACTGGGAGGACCCACTGCTTTCAGGACCTGATATGGATGTAGATGGCAATGGTGGCATGTGGTGGAGCGAGCTGTCTCACCTCGCTGGGACACAAAAGAAGAGTGATGAGGACCTAGGGAGCCTCAAAGTCATCATTGAGGTCTCCTCCCCTTGGTAAAAATACTCTCCAAGGCTCACCAGCCCCATTGGCACCACCCTGAACATCAAATCTCGGGCCACAGGCATCCGTGGACAGTCTAGATCTGAACACTGCCCTGTTAACTAGGTTATAAAAGTGAAATGCACTCCACATGCAGCCTGCTGAGAACAGGTATCCTCTGTCTTCGTCACTGTGTGCCGTGGGAGCTGAGGCTCGGGGCCATGGAAGCACTGGTTGTTGCTCTGGCTGTGCCTGGCACTGGCTGTGAACTCTCATTCTGCTCAGCAGCCATGACAACCGACAGGCAGGCTCCCCTTTGTCGGCAAGTAGTCTCAGATCCGAGATTCTTGAAAGTCCTGAAAGCCATGCTCTGCATGCTTTTCTGAGATGAACTCAGTGGTCCTCTCAAAAATCCTGATACAGAAATGTTTACCATCTTTATTGGTACATGAAAAAATAAATAAATAAATAACAGGGAAAAAAGTAGGTAGGTGCAAACCAGGCATGGTGACGTATGCCTATAATCCCAGCACTGGGGAGGGTGAGACTGGAGGATCACTATGAATCCAAACTACATAAAGAGACCCTGTACCAAAAGTTTTAAAAAGTAAGTAGGTGTGAGATCACATAGCATCTTACATTAGAAAAGGAGTGTGAGCTTTATGTAGTGGGTACTCATCAAAGCATTCTGAACAGGAGAGTATGAAAAGAACATTTTCAAACAGCTCCTCTGGCCATAGTCTGTTAAATGCTTTGAGCTGGGAGGAAATCCTGTTAGGAAACAGGCAAGCAAATATTAGGAGGCAGAACACAGAGTCCAGACAGGTTTGAAGGATGGGCTAACTGTACCCACAGTGGAATTTCACAAGCCTAAATGTCAGGCCCTGGATGAGGCCCTGCTGCACCAACAGCTCCAGGAACAGCGGGAGACGTGACTTTGTAGGATTGCCGAGACAGGGAACTAAAGGCAGCCCAGCTGGTGACTCAGCATAGGCGCGCCTGCCAGAGGACCAGGGGTCCTCACCACTGACAAGGCCAGAGTCCCCACACTCTGGATCTGGCCTCTGATGTTTACTGAATGCTGATAGCTACTGGGCCAGGCTCTGTGGCAGCTCTGATTCAACCCTCCCAGTGAGCCCCTGGGGTGAGATGGCCCTCCCTCTGCAGATAAGGAAACAGAGCTTGGGGAAACTTGCCTCAGTGCCCAAGCTAAAAAGTGCCAGGCACTGGAACCAGACCCAGGCCCTGTGTAGTCCTGAGCAGCAGGCCCCACTACACCAGGCCAGCTGTACTTCCTGAAGGACAGCATCAAAATGGACTGAGTTCAAAGAAAACACTCAAAGAGGAAAAGAGAGTCAGACCCCAGGGCACTAGTCAGGGGAGACAGGGGCTCACAGATGAGGAACCAGGCCAAGCAAGCAGCAGACACTCTCCCCATCACAAGGCCACCCCACAGGAGCTAGTCCCTGCCTGTGCATGGCACAACAGGAGGAGGAAAGTTCTCTCAACCTCTACCTGGAAAACCCTGGGCACCCTTAAGACCAAACCCATGTATCTCACTGGTTGTATAGGCTTTCTCCTTCTCTTCCTCCTCCTCCTCCAGCTAGCCTGACTTCCTTCCACCCTCCTTCTCTATTGTGGTGGAGGTTTCAAGGCCCTTTGGAAGAGTCTCAAGGGCACAGCCTATGTTTTCCACATAGGTAGAGACATGAAGCTGCCTGGCCCAGAGGGTAGGCGCTGGGTAAAGACACCCAGGATCCCTTGGGAAATAAGAAAATGAGCTGCAACCCTTGGGGTCCAGTGGCTGTGAAATGGACCCAGGGTCACTGATCTGAGCTCAGAGAAGCCTGGAAATCAAGGAGCAGAGGAAGAGCTGCACCATGCACGGCTGGCCCTGGGTGGCAGCAGTGCCGGGAGGGCACAGCTACTTCCAAGTGCCTGACAGCCACCTCTAGCAGCAGTCAGGGATGGGAGCCCTTGGAGAGGGAGGAGCAATCCTAGCTCAACAGCTCCCAGTCTTGTTCCTCACTGGACACAGTCCAGGTTGAAAAATAAAAAAGAACAGATGCCCAGGAAGGCTTCTTCCATGCTCAGGGCCAAGGTCTCAGGGATGAAACCCTATCTCTGCTTGCTGCATGCCCACCCTGAGGACAAAAGTCGAGGGGAGAAAGAAAAGAGCTGGCTAGATAGCTCAGTGGACTAAATGCCTTCTTAGGCAAGCACAGGGACGGGGTTCAATCCCCAGCACCACATGCCAGGCTACTCCTGGGCCCCTGGGTGCATTTAGCCAGCCACCGAGACCCAGCACAGTGGTGCATGTCTGTACTTCCAGTACTGGGGAGGCTGAAAACAGGAGGATCACTACAAGTCCAAGCTGTGTAGTGAGACCTTGTACCAAGCACATGCATACATATATACATATACATACGTACATATATACATATATACATATATACATACATACATACATATGAAAAGAGACAAATCAGACATTAGACTTTTGCTGAGCCTCTCCTCTGAGCCCGGCATTAGAGATAAGTGCTGATCTAAACAGCAAGGAGCACCCGTGCTGCGTGTGGCTGGCTGGGAGGAGAGCTGTGTCGGAGGAGAGTCTTACTGCACACCCTGTGGGTCGAGGAGTGTTGCCCAAATGCCCTCCCTCTTCTCTCCTCAAGGCTTCTATTTCCTAAGGATAAGGGGGGCAGATGAGGCCACCTTCAGTGTGCTGCTGTGAGATCAAACAGGATGACACCATGGATGGGAAGGGCTCAGCAGGTAGACAGCAGGTCACAGTTACTCTTTTTTCACCCTCTCCCTGCTGGTGCATGAACAGGGGAGGAGGAGGCCTAGGACCTGGAGGCAGACAGGGCACAGCGTGAGCTGTGCCTTATCCACTCCGTCCTATGAACTCCAGGCTCCCTGGGGTGATGGCTGTGAATAGGCTTGGCAAACTGCAAAGTGTTCTACAAGGTAAGGGATTGTAATTATTGTCACAGTCCTGTCATTCAAAACACAAAACTTCCCACCCAAAGAGCTAGCTGAAAGTTACTCACAATGGTGACAAACCTACACAATGCATATTGCAGCAGGCTAGAAGTTAGCACTGAAGGCTCTAAAAGGTTCACTGTCTCTGGTAGGATCCAGCAGATAGCCAGAGCTGCAGACTCAACAGAAGGCAGCACTGAGCCCTGGCTGGGGTTTTGGGAGACTTCTTTTCCAGGCAAAAGCTGGCGCCTGAGAAGAGCTTAGAGAGGGTGCAGCCCTCTAGGAGGAATCTGGGGCTCCCTCACGGCCTCATCATCATTCTGTTTCCCTTGATTTCCCCACAGTCCATAGAGTTGGGGGCCACATTACGCCATCTCCATCCCCCACTGCCAACCCCACAGTGAATGCTTCCTGAGTGCTTGGGAGGAAAGCACATGGGGTGAAGCCTGAAAATAAACTGGACACCTGATCTAAACCAAAGCAGAAACCTGGGCTACAGAAGATGGAAGGTTCCTGGATGAATAGGGAGCTTCAGGGAGCAGGGACGGAAGGACACCAGGGCTGGGACTGGGACAGAAGGCCTGTAATGCCAAGCCCAAAAGAAACGAGCAGTGTGGGCCCAGCGGGGAGCAGACTAGTGCCATCTCAAGGAAGGTTTGTGTCCCCTTCACAGAGCTCCAGTTCACCACCTGGTCCCTGCTGTGCTGTGCACCTCCAGGGCAATTAGAACCTGCACCTGGAGCCTCTAATTAAGCTAATTAAGCAGAGCTGGGCTCTCCAGAAATGGGGAAATCACCACACAACAATTTCTCAGCTCTCGAGGCTCCCTGCACTGCTAGGGGTTGCTCTTTAAGGGGCCTCCTGTAAAATCACAAGCTGATTGACCAGAGATGAGATGTGCAGGGTCTGTTCATGTGGGCTTGCACTGGAGTTTTCTCAAGCTTGCTTGCCTCCTCGCTGGGGGAGCTGTCCCCTTCTGTACAGCAGGATATGCAGGCCCTCTCCCTTGAAGGCCATGTCCCCAGATGTGTCTGTCAGTCTGTCATGTACTGCTAGGTACTCCAGACTCCCCTTGTGCAGCACAGATACTTGCCCCGTTTCCATCCTCTGCTGCACCAATGGTTCATTTGCGAGCTAGGCCATTTCACTCCACTCTCCATGCTGACTTTGGCATCCCAGTCAAGGCAAAGGCTTCCTCACACTCCAGGGGAGCCTGCATCCTGGGAACACTACTAAGGAAATGGAAGCCTACAGAAGTCTTGTGTATTTGTTCCCGTTTAGATTGCACTGTTGTGTAACTGAGGCCTAGAAAATACAGGGACTTGAGTCACACAGCTTGGGTATAGCACAGCCTAGACTGGAATCTTTGTTCCTATATTTCTTCTCCATCCTGCTAAAAAGCCAGGGACCCAAATACTGAGAGAGAGGCAGTTTGGCTAGTGGAGGTCTTCAGATTCCCCAGCCTTCCTCCTAGGGATAATCATGCCCTTCTAGGAAGCACGCCTTCCTAGGATAGTATGTTCATTTTCCATTCCCTTAACAAATTCCCAAGACACACTGACTGCAAGGAGGCACATGGCACTGAGGTTTCAGTCCATGTTGCATTGGGCCCCTGTGTTGAGTTTGGGATGGCACAGAACATCCAGGTGGGAGCAGAGAGTAAGGTAATTCTATGCACCTCCTGGCATCTGGAAAATGAAAACAAAGAAAGAAAATGGCCCAGGATCCCAATGTCCCTTCAAGGCATCGCTCAGTGTCCTAGCTCCTTCCACTATGCCCCATCTCCACAGGGTTCCACCACCTTCCAGTAACAGCACAGGCTGGAGACTAAGCTTCTGCCTCGATGGCCCATGGGACAGATGGGGACACTGAAGAGGATGCTAAAGACCCAAACCAGAGCACTTCACAGTGAAAGTCAGAGACCATTGTGGAGTTGAGGGCTCTGTTCCGATTCAAGTAATATGTCGAATGTGCAGGACATCCAGGGTGGGATGCTCTGGGTCCCATGCAGGAATGCTGAGTGCACTTGAGGAGAAGGCCCCACTGCCAAGGAGAGAGGGAGGAGGCCACTGGCAAAAACTTGCACTCCATCAGCCAAGATGTAAGAGGGGATGGGAACCAGGAGGAGCCAAGTTCAAATATGGCTTGGGCCAGCCATGAATGAGCATTTTGGGCAAGTTACCAAGTCTTTTATTCTGTTTCTTCATGTGGAAGAGGAAGATAACAGCACCTTCTTTCAGAATGTGTGTGCAGAGTGCATCTAAGTATTTGCTCAGCACACGGCAGTTGCCCCATAAATCCTTCTTCTCCCTCACTTCTCTTTCCCTCTATCTCAGTCCTCTGTGATGAAGAGCCAGTAGGAAACCCCTGTGCAGCCCAAGGCAATGCAGTGCACGGTGCTCTGTGACTCAGCAGGGGACCTGTCCCCAGCCAGCCCTGGTGGCCTGCTCCTTGCCCTTCTCCTGCAAGTCCACACCACCCAGTTCTCTTCCTTCTTTGGCCACCCTCCCAACTTGCCCTTCCAACTCCACCTACCTCTCAGCATATTCCCCAGGGGAAATACTGCCCTGGACAGTGTCTGCCACCTGCATTTGCCTGAAAGAACCCAGGAGCAACCTTTCTGCAGAGGACACTGCCTCTTCCAACAGACAAGAGGGTGGTGGAAGAAAGGAGGGTGGGGGCTCTCCAGGATGAAGAAAGGAGGAAAGACAATAGACATTGTTTCAATAGTTTTACCCAAGAAAGATACTAACAGCCACAGGAAAAGGCCAACCTCTACTCCGCATCATATTCACCACAGGTCTCTATTTTTGCCATTTTCCCATGTACACTTTCTCCTGTGGTCAAAATACTACACGGCCTTCAGGCCTCCGCTCAAATCCTTGCTGACATGCATAACTTAATGCATATATCTGGCTAACAAAGCTGAGGTTCAGCACTGTGTCAGACAATATGCTGGGTGCCGGGAACGCAGAGGTAAGAGCCCCAACCACTAAGGAGGTGGAGGGCCTTTCCCAGGATTCCCCCACAGGACCCACAGGCATCCCCCTGCCATTAGGCTCCCACAGCTGTTATTGCTGCTATACCAGAACTGTTTTTAGTTCTCTTTTCTTCCTCTTCTTCTTCTTCTTCTTCTTCTTCTTCTTCTTCTTCTTCTTCTTCTTCTTCTTCTTCTTCTTCTTCTTTTTCTTCTTCTTCTTCTTCTTCTTCTTCTTCTTCTTTTTCTTCTTCTTCTTCTTCTTCTTCTTCTTCTTCTTCTTCTTCTTCTTCTTCTTCTTCCTCTTCCTCCTCGTCTTCCTTCTTGTCCTCTTCCTCCTCCTCCTCCTCCTCCTTCCTCCTCTTCCTTTCCTCTTCTTCTTTCTTTAAGCCTGTGACCATGATGTCCCATTTTGTCAGGAGTTTCCTAGTTTTAGCACCAAAGATATCATGTCCTTAGATACAGCCTACTCCCATGAATGTCAGGACAGTAGTTCACCCATGAAGATACCCATGTTAGCATGGCAAGAATATTCTGTGAAGAAACACACTTGATAACTCAATTATTCCATACACATCTTCTTCTTAAATTTGTACGTTTATAGTACAAATGATTCATTCATGAGAGGCACACATGTACATTTCTTAATTCTTCATCCCCTCCCCCTCCTCACACTCCTTGCATCCCCCCCCCACGTACTTACCTTATACATGACGCCTAGCTTACAGTCACAGAGGTTGCTGCTATCTGCTAGTCTAGCTCCACACTCTACTGTGAGCCCTCTGCAGCTGGGACCCCTGTCTTTTCCAACTTTGCATTGCTAGGACACAGCACAATATCTACTGTTAGTAATTTAATTTTATGAAAATCTCTATGTTGAAATTGAGAAACATCCATAAGACGATTTTTTAGGATAGATTTTCCCAGTCCTCGAACAGAGGTTTCTGTGTGAGACTACTTTAGAAAGGTCAGCAGGGAACAAAATCCACTAACACTCATCACCCTCTTCCTCCTGCTAACCCTTCCATGCAAGGTATTGCTTACCAGCTGTGGCAGCTTCCAGGATGAAACTTGCGCTCATGCAGGTGCCAAGGCTGCGACCCTAGGGAAGTCTTCAGACATTCCTATGTCCCAAAGACATTCTGTTAGCAGAGCAGAAATAGCTATCTCCATAGTTTTGCCTGCTGGCTCAGTTTCTCCTACCTGGAGACACTATCAGCAAACCAGCTCCTCTGGCTGGTAGCCCTTCTAGTACCAGAAAAGCATTTTCATGCCCTCCTTCTTACTCACTGCAGCTACACAGCTAGGACTGTCACAGCCATTCTAGCAGTGTCCCCAGCTGCAGCCAGAGGATTTCAGGATCTAGACTAGCATCCTCTGAATTTGTTCTACTTCACCTCCCTCACTGAGTACCTGAGTCTTAGTAGTTCTCAGACCAATCTAGAGCACAGGACTTTTACTCCCACCTTGTCCCTATTTTAGTAAGGACCCCAATATTGAAGCCTCAAATCTCAAAGGCTTTTTCCTTTCTGCATTGAAGGTCATCAAACCGAGCATCTGGCCCATGTCTTACACAGGGAATTTGCCAGTGGGAAGCATATACAATTCACTAGGTGAGTGGCATGGGAGAGAATTAAAACCACAATCATGGGAATTAAAGACATGGCCCTGGGTTGAACAGTGTCTCTAGAAACTGAGTCTGTCTAGAATCTTAGAATGTGGGGGTCACTGGAAATAGTTATTGCTGCTGTAATTAAATAAGATGGGGTTCCACTGTATTAGGGTGGTCCTAACCCAATGACCAGTGCCCTTGCAAGTGGAAAAGTCAGAAGAAAAATGCGCAGAGATAAGACATCACAGTGACAGATAGGAAATAGCATGCAAAGACAGATGCATGGACTGGCTGAGCTGCAAAAGGCCAGGAACTTGGGGCCCGGCGGGATGGCTCAGTGGTCTAAAGCGCCTGCTTGGGAAAGCTTGGGCGGCTTCAGGGACCGCGGTTCGATCCCCGGCACCACATGCTATGCCAGACCTGCCCTTGGGGTGGGCTGAGCCGGCCATAAAAATGAGTGAATAAACAAAAAAGGTTCTGAAAAAGGCCAGGAACTGCCAGCTATCATTGCTGAGACAAAACACCCCAGGAATAAAGGAAGAAAGGTTTGCTTAGCTCATAGTTAGTAGAAGTTTCAGTCCACAGTCAGCTGGCTCTAAGGCAGTGGAGTTCAGGGCAGGCAGGAAGCAGCAAAGCAGCAAGCAAGGACAGCAGTCCCTCTCTGTCCCCTATATTCTACGCAGGTCACACACCCTTAGTGTGGGTAGCACACGCATCCAGATGGACCTTCCCAGTATCCACACTCAAATATGTCAAACCGGTAAGTGGACTGATTTAGTAAGTACACTTAATCCCAGCATCACATTGGAAGGGGAAAATAAAAATCTTAAATAAAGGCCTGCCAAGAATGCCCACCAGAACCAAGTGGATGGGTCTAGCAGGCCAGGTAACAGAGCATTTCTTTTACATAAACCTTGTCTTTGCTGTCTTTTGTGTAATTGAAGGTCTTAAAATACAAAAGGGCATTTCTTCTTTCGTATATGCTGTAATTAAATAAATTCTTCTTTTGTATAGCCTTATGATGTAACATGGAATATTCAGACTCTTCTAACAGCCCATGAGGACACCCAACCCTCCAATCACATGTGTCAAATTTGCCATCATACCTGTCCTCTTTTTTTACCCTTTAAAAGTCCTGAACCCCCCAGGGCAGGATTCTGACTCTTTTGGAACTATCCTAGTCAGATGCTAGCAGGTGTAATAAACTACTTCCTTTACCCTCAGTGTCATTTTTTCCTGTGTTTAGTCTTTTTTCTGTAGCAATACTTTTAATCTCAGCATCACACACTCAATCCTTGCACTACATGCTCTAGGTCCATCCACCTCTGAAAACATATGACTGCATGAGACTTTGTGGGGACATCAAGACAGGAGCCAGAAACAAGGATTCTCCCCTAGAGCCTCCAGGGGCAACACGGCCTACTGAGGCCTTGATTTCAGTCCTCCAAGTGGCAAAGCTATCAGGGAGTCAGTGTCTATGGTTCTAAGCTGTGTGACTTATGGTGACTTCTTATAGCTAGGACCAATACAGACATATTAAACTTTCATTCTTCTGTTTTTATAATCAGCCCAAAAGGATGAGATTATCAGAAAAATATTCAATAAAGTTAGAAGATTCAGGTTCAAATAATTTTCTTACTACTTGTCTCTAACAGTACCTCAATTGCTTACCTTAGCTTAACCATTACCAAAATAAGGATATAAATGTTACACACAGAATTCACTCAAGAACCAAGAGTGCTAAACATGGAGAAGTTTTATTTATTTATTTAATTTTATTTTTTTTGGCCAGCTCAGCCTGCCCTGAGGGTGGGGCTGGCAGGGCAAGCATGGCATGTGGTGCCAGGGATTGAACCTCAGTTCCCTGCACCTGCCTAAGCTTGCACAAGCAGGTGCTTCAGACCACTGAGCAATCTTCCCAGCCCAGAGATGTTTTACAAACCATAGAAACTTTTCCTGTATCAATCATTTGCTCTCCTTTCTTCTCCAATGAGCCCATTTCCAGATGTCTGTGTGTGGATTTCCAGGAAAGGGTCAGCCCATCCGCTTCTCAGCAAATTGCACTGCTTTGCTGACTTTCTAATATACTTTTAATCTTCGTATATTTTGTTGTCCTCTTTTTCTTTGTTTTGTCTTGCTATTCATTTTCTTAAAATTCTTAAGTCAGACACTTAGTGGCTTTATCCTCATATATTTTTGAGTGCAAATATAAATGTATACATAAATACATGTACATATACATAGATGTATAAACTCATCCCTGACTGTGGTTTTATCTGTATTCACTGTATTTTTCTATCAGGTTCTCTCATTTTTTCTCCTTAATAGGTCACAGTTGTGCATTTTAGCTTTTTCACTGAGTTCTTGCTAGTTTTAACCTATATGCTCAGTATCATGGTTGGCCCACACTGATCTGAGAGTCCTTATTTTCATGGTTATCATGGTGCTGAAGCTAGAAAATTTACATTGTTCTAAATATTTTTCTCAGTGGCATCTTTCAAGTATATCACAGCTGAAAAGGGTAAGGATTTTTTATTTTCTTTCTTTGGGTTCAGACACACATCAGGGGATAAGACACTGAAATGCACGTGTATCTTCCTCTTTGGTTCTGTTCCACCAAGAATGAAAGAAACCTGTGGCCCTGCTGAAAGGGGAAGTGCTAATAACACTTCTCAGTGGTCCTGACCTTTATGAATTATGTTCCATGGTGACAGCATAGACATCAGCCTTTGCTTACAACTTAACACAAGGTGCAAGCTCTCTAAAACATTCACCAGCCATTGTCAATACAGAGGAAGCAGACCATTAGCCAACTTCATCTGGATCAGAAACAGCTAGCAAATGAGCAAAGCATGCTGCCAGTATGTCTCTAGGGTCACAGAGGTATGCCCTGGGTACTGTAATAGCCCTCCCCTCCTGTTTCTCTCTGCCATTTCTTGTTCTTCTCCTGGCCATCATGAACTGAGTAGCTTCGCTCTGCCAAGCCCTCCCAGCATGGCATTTCAGCCTTAGAGCCAGCCGATGATGGATTGAGCCCCCTAAACTTTGTAGACCTGGGGCTAAGCTGAACCTGTCCTCCTCAAGTTGTGTCAGGTGTTGTATTCAGACATGGGAAAGCCAATGCCTTCCTTTCTCAGATCATACAACTTGTCCCAAGTGCAGGACAGCCTCAACTCCCTAACTACATGGCAGACTCTTTAATAGTAAGAGCAAGTCTTATGCTTCTTTGCATCCCTCCTTATATATGCCTCTAACTTCTTCTGCCTCTTCAATCACATAAGATCAAACAATAAGTACTATGATTGACTGCAGCTCTTTCATTTCACTGGTATAACCAGTGTTGGGATCGTACTCAAGCTTTGCCCTGAGCTATACCTCTAGGTCTTTTTCTTGTTCTTTTTAAAAATTTGAGCCAGTATCTTGCTAAGTTCCCCCAGGTTGTCCTCAAACTTACAAGCCTCCTGCATTACCCTCTCAGAGTGCTGGGATCACAAGTATGCAGCACCATGTCCAGACTGCAGTTCTCTCAGGATATTTCCTAAAAAGGAGTGTGATTGTGAATTTGAAGGTCAGAGATTGAAGCGGGAAAGTGATAAAATCCAAAAGCTTTTAAAGCTGTTTTGAAATGTTGGGGTTGCTTCTTTGGGTGCATTCTTTGTGTGTTCTGGGGTTTGAACCCAGGGCCTTTACACTAGCTCTTTATTCTTTATTTTGAGACAGGACCTTTTAAATCAGTAAGTTACTCAGTTTGGGATCCAACTTGTGACCTACTTGCCTTGGCCACCCAGAAGCTGGAATTGTAGGTGCGCACCAGTATGTCCAACTCAGGGTCACCCTTCAAAGCGAGGAAACATCCCAAACATCAAGAACTACATTTTTTACACAGTGTGAAGAAGCAAAACTGGCCAACCATACTTGGCCAACTGGAACTATGCACAGGCTTGCATGCTGCTGAAAATAGCAGTGACAATGGGTCCCCATGTTTCCTACAACTGTGTCCTGCACACTTGAAGGACTTTATAACTCCCACAACCCCACCCTATGTGGGTTTACCCAGTGAAAAAGGGAAGTTCAGGCTACTTGCTCATTTTGGAAAAAAGGGATTCAGAGAAGATGGCTGCCAAAGGCCACGAAGTCACAGGTCAGTGGAACAGAATTCCAGGCCAGTGTTCCAGATGGATGTGAGAGCTCATGAAATGGACCTCTTTACAGCTCTGTGTCTAGCTGAAATGACCAACTTCCATGCAGGGTTCCTGGGGGGTAGGCATCACCTGGAGATGCCAGACACAAGCCTGTGTGGGAGGGGCTTGCAGATGTGCACCCCAACAGTGACAGTGCACACAAGTCACACTTGCTGCAAGTGCCGTGACAGGATTAAGAGTTTAATAAGGACGACAGTGGCACTCACTGAGTGCTTAATCTGGTGCTAATTCCTATCTGAACCATTCTGCTGGCTCCAAGTGGGGGCTTATGAATTACCAACCATTTTATATATTTTAATAAAACCAAGGATTGCTATTTGTAAAAAGGGAGGAATCTTTAAAATTAAAATTACCGAAGTATCTTCACACAGCAGCAGCCAATAATCTGGGGGAAATGAGAACCTGCGGGGAGCGGCTGGGCTCCCCATTTCTTAGGAAACAGCTAGGGGCATGCAGATGAGGGGGAGGACAGTGAGCAGCACAGGAGCCTTGCACAGTCTGGGACCAGAGCAGCAGGGAGGGCAAAGGGCAGGGATGGCCTCTGGGAGGCTGCAGCTGCTCCAAAGGGACAGGGTGGCTCCAGCTAGAGCCCTGTAGAGGGTGGGGTCCCCCTGTGTAGCCCACCCCAGGACAAGGCAGAGTTTCCAAGGCTATTTGTTTGTAGGTTATATTTTTCCTGAACAGAATCCAAATCCTTTTGTTTTCATAGACAGCACCATAGTTTCCAAAGGAAAAAAACATAGACTTACTGGGCCAAGGGCTTTCCCTGAGAAATATCCTAATGGCTGTGAGCCAAGACCCAGTTCCACCAAGCACTGGACTCAGAACAACTGACAGCAGGCTGGGGCCTTCTTCAGGCTTCACAAAGAGGCTGGCTTTCAAGTTATTCCCTGTCATGTACTTTGTCATCTCTATCCCAACAGGACACCTCCCAGAAGGTGTTCTGGAAGTCCCTGTGAGGCCTGAGGCCAGCCTGGACACATGACCTACTGAGTGTCCCCTGGAAGGTGTGGCCCTGGATCCCAGTCTCTACACTAATGTACATTGGCTCTTGTGCTCTGCAGGCCATGGGCCACACTGCTGTTGCCTCCCTCATGGCCTTGGGACTGCATTGGTCTCCCGGGCACATGCCCTCAACCCTCCATGTCACCCTCATCTTACCTGCACACCAGTGGTGAGCTCAAGTTGGAAGGACAGGAGCGCCCACCTGGCTGCAATAGGGAGTGTGTAACCTGTTGCAATCTTAAAAAATGAACGAAAGTGAATGAATCTGTTCTTATTGTCACCATGTGTGGGAATTCTAGGCAGTGTGTGAACTGGTGAATGTGTGTGGGAGTGGTGTTCCCAGTGCTGGTGGCAGGTATTGGGGGAGTATTTTATCTCCTAGCTGGAGGAGACACGGATGAAATGCCCCACACTGCCTCTCCTAGCTGTGCCACCGCTGAGAACGTTTCCTAGTCCTGTAATTAGCAAGCAATCATGCTCTCAGGGACAGAAGAGAAGGTGGGACAGTGTTCCGCTGATCGGTAGCCTCTCACTAAGGCCCAAGTGTGCCCGTCTGTGCTGGCATTTCACAAGCATGAGCTCCATTTCCCAGCAAACCTGATGCACACAAATCTATGCCTGTCCACTGGGTCATTCACCTGAGGAGGGAACTGAGAGACCCATCCAGCGCCCTACCATGGGAAGTAGTACAGAGACGTCAAAAGCACCCTGTGCAGCGTGGAGTCTGCTCACATCTTGGTTCCACCAGCTGGCCCATAATCCCTTAGCCCTATGCCAGGAATAGCATGTTCTTTTAGGACCACACATCCTGTCCTTCAGGAGTTCACAGCCTCACAGTTTCGTGCAGAAAGAAGCTCATGCAACTCTGCATGCTTCAGTTCAGCATGAGACAGCTGGTTTTAGGAGTAAAACAGAGCAACACACCACTGCACTTGAGGTCCAAGCAGTAGAAAGATTGGTAAGAGAAAGGATTAGGACTGCCGAATTTACCAAGCACTATTTGGGTGCCATGGGCACATGCTTTTCTGCTGGAATCTTACCACATACTTCCAGGGTGAGGATTACTGTCTTGAGTTTCCATAGTGTTCAGAAGTTGGGCATCTCACCCAGCAGTATAAAGCAGCTAAGAGCAGGCAGATCCAGGACTGGAGCAGAGGCCTCTCTGACTTGAAAGCGGCCCCCTGCCCTAGAAACCCCTTAATGAGTAAGAGGTGGGCCTGCGTACCCCTAAGATTTTCTCAGGGGCTAGGGATACGTGATGTAAGAGGACAAGTGAAAGGAAAACAGTAAATCCTACTGTTCTTGCAGTACCTGAAAATATGCAAGATGCTTCCTTATCCATCATTTTGCAGTCTCCAGGAACATGGAGGGGCAGGCACTGTCTCCATGGATCTCAGTGAGGCTATGTTACTTTCCTGAGGCAACACTAGTTGCCACTGAGCCTGGGGGACATGGGCACCCACCCCATGTATCACCAGATGTAAGCAGTAGGTTCATTTCATCAGGGGGGGAGGTTTCACCCAAGGAGGTCAGCTGGGAAGAGCCAACCCTCCTACCCTGCAGGCATAGAAATGGAATCCAGAGGGACTAAAGAATGCATCTCAATGGTGGAATGGCGGCTCCACTGCAGCCCCAGACCCAGAAGAATACACACCCTCCCTCCCTACCCTGTGACATGGAGCACATTATTCACTTATTTCCTCAGCACAGAGATTGAGTAAAGTTGCCCACCACTTGGGAGGGGTCCTGTCTCTAGAAGACTCCCCTTGATAATCTCCAAGTCATCAGCTAACGGCACCACCACATCTTGATGCTAAGACTTGCCACTCACTTAGACACTTAAGCTTGTTTTCCAGTAGAAAGTTTTCTTAAAAAAAAAGCCCTGGTTCATACATTTCTGCCCTCCTTGGCTGTCTTGAGGTTCTTTAACAATTCTAAACTATGTTAGAAATTGTTCCAGTGCAAATAATTTCCAAATTAAGATCCTGTGATGATGAGGATTAAACAAGTGAAGTAAAGGCTAGGTGACTTCTAAGAATGCCAACCATGTTTTGTCCAGAGCTGGCCTTAGTGCTACAAAACAGAAGCTGTCACTGTCACTGCTTTGGGATGTTGTAGGTGTGTATCAGGGCTCAAAAAGACAGGCCAGAGCTTCGAAGATAGCTCAGAACTCTAAGCACTTGCCTGGCAAGCCAGTACCCGCATGTCATGCTGGCCCTGGAACCCTGGGCGGACTGTGCCAGCCACTGAAACCAGGCATGGTGATGCACACCTGTGATCCCAGCACTGGGCAGGCTGAAACAATAGGACCACTATGAGTCTGAGCTATGTAGAAAGACCCTGTACCAAATAATTAATTAAGTAACTTAAAAATATGGACAAGGCATCCCGCTCCACTTTTGCTGGTAGTCCATACTGCCTTCATTCAAGCACTCATTCATTCACAGGTGGACTGAATTTAGAACAAACTGCCATGGTTGGCTGGTCTTAGCCTATCTTCCAAATCATCCTTGACCCCAATTGCTGGGAGAATAATCTAGGACCTGACCCTGCCACCACCCACAGGATTACCATGGCCCTCCTGCTGTCCTCTCACACTCTCAGTATCCCCACCCTCATCCCCACCCCCACCAGCCCTGGCCACTCCACTTGCTTGGAGCACACTTTCTGCTGCTCTTGATCTGGCTTTGCCCACACTGCCCCCAGGGCTCTGCAAAGGCACCCTTCTTCACTTGTCTACAAGGCCTGCCATGCTCACCACACTTGTCTTTGCTTGGCCTTCACCTCTCTTCACAGCATTTCTTACTGCCTGAAAGCCGTATTTATTCTGTACTTAATCTCTCTTTCTCCTCCACCAGGAAGTGACCTCCATGAAAGAAGGTTGTTGGCCTAGTTCACTGCTATATTCATGACACCCAAAACAGTGCCTAGTAGGTGGCAGCACCAGAGATACCATGAATATGAACAAAGAATGAAGATTCAAACTTACCTTCCTTGGCTTTTTGTTTATGAAACAAAATACTTTCAGGGAGACACAATAAGAGCAAATGCTTGGACACTGGGAAATCTATAGCTATAAGCCCATGTGCCAGCATCAAGAAACGCTACCCAAAACTCTGAAATGGATTCCTATTGGTCAGACAGGAGATAAGAATCTTTAAAAGGCTGCAACCTAGATACAGACTTACCACTATTGCAAAAGCTAACAATGGCAACTTTGGCCATACACCCGTACGTGTGTGTATATGTGCATATGTGTGTGTGTGTGTGTGTGTGTGTGTGTGTGTGTGTGTACCTTTGTAGTGAGAGATGCTCAAGGAGGTCATAGCTGATTAAGGGAAACAGATTGGTGATCACTGTTAAAGTTCTAGCAAACACCAGGAGCTCAGCTGAGTCTACATGGTCAGACATGCAAAAGGAGCCAGTTCCCTCCCTTTGAGGCACATAGAAATTCAGAAGGTCTTCCTGGAGAAAGTCACTTCAGCTGACTCTTTATCAACAGGGGCTCTCCAGGCTGTGAGTAGATGGAGCCAGTGGAGTCCAGGCAGACTGATGGGCTGCACAAAGGCCTGGCTGGCTGTTGTGGTCTGTCAGAAGTATAGAACTGGGTTTGGCCTGCGATGGAAGACCAGGCTGAGAGCTGAGCAGGTCTCAAATGAGACAATCCACAGGGTCAGACAGATCTGAGCTCAAGAGCTGGTTGTGTCCTTGCTGTGTTCAGCTTCCTGAGAACAGAGCCTGGCACCTGTCCAGGTGCTAATGGGGGCAAGGAACAGGACCTGAAGCCCTGAGAGGCCTGCTTTGTTTAAAGAGAAAACATTGGAAAATGCACCCTTGCTTTGATTTACTTTGAATAATGATGTTTATGTTGAACTTGAAACTCATTAAAAGAGGGTGTGAGGTTTGTGTTTATCTAGGATCACAAAAGAGGCCAAGAAGCCTCTGCTAAGGTAACCACAGAATCCTGAGTCTGATCTCTAGCTCCTCTAGGGGGTACAGCGAAGATGTAGAGGTGCTGTAAGCCAGCCCCAGGAACTGGAGTTGCCCTGGGCTTCCCGCTTAGGTACTGCCATGCTGTCCAGGACTTTCTGAGCTTCTGAGCACCACCCACCTCTTGTCTAAGGTGCTATTTCCTTTACAGATCCACTGTGAGGGATTTCAAATAATGGGGTTGAAAGCAGCTGGTACACAGCAGGTGTCAAATAAGCTTGTCATGTGTCCTCTTCAGCCTCTTCCTGAATGTGAAGGCACCCTCTGACTCCACTGGGGCTGGCTCTCTTCACAGCCTCTCTACCTCCTGCACAAGGAAACACGAACCTTTGAACACTCACCCGGGGTGGGGGGAGTTCGCCCAAATCCCTGGACACTGTTTTGACCTTCAGGACACAACCATGATGAACAGTGGGAATTGGGGGGGTTGCTGCCTAGGACTCCACTAGATTTAAAGTCACTTCAACATTGAAACTTTCAAAAATTTCTTTGGAAATGTATCCTGTGCACATTTTTGTTTCTAACCATTATGTTTTTCTCTTCTTCCTTTCCATATTTAACTTAAGGTATCCAGTGCAGCAGCCAAATTTGATATGATCACAATGTGTGAGCCATGAAAGTGATGACAGCTTCCTCTCGTGTGGCAGGAGGACCCACATCTATATTCAATATGGCTGGCCACTTACAGCAAGAATTATGACATGACCTTAAGAGGGAATGAAGGAGAGAAGGATTCTGTATCTTTGATGCCATTGTCATAAGCGATCCTGGAAATGATTAAGTGACAAATACAATGAATTTGCCCCTAGCTCTTGGAGTGAAGAAGACAGAAGCTATTACTTGTATGAAATGGTATAAGCCTTAGGCGTGTGCAGCTTCAATCTATTTAAGCAGATCACCAAGCACAGAACGGAGGACTTCAGATATGCAGACCAGCCACCACACACCAGTGCTCTGTCCTCCAAGTGGCTCCTCAGCCATCCATATGACAAGGTACACACAACCCGACAGCACAGGAAGAGGCACCAGTAGTGCTGTGTACTCACCGTGTGTGAGGACACTGGATGTCGGAAACAAGGTGCATTGATGGGGAGAACGGCCCTGGCCTGAGTGGGGGCCTGCCTGGGCTGAGGAGGGTCAGGCACAGATTCCTGACCACACCACCACAGCCTGGTACAGAGCCCCACATACTTGCTCTGTGTGTGTGAAGCTCAAGTAGGAACCTTACTCTTGATTCCTCCTTCCTGTGACAGGGACATCTTGAGACCTCTCTCATACTGCACTTGCAGAATAAGCAACATAATAGCTGTTCAGTGCTTAAGACTGTGCTGCTGAGTACATCATCTGCAGTGGCCTGGCCTGCTACAGGAAACCCCCTTTCCTCCCACTTAGAAACAGGAAAGTACGCCTGACTGACCCAAGCGAGATCCCTATTCAGGCCTGCCCAACAAGAACAGTAAAGCATACATTTAATTAGTTCTCTAAATGTCCAGGTCCTTAAAGACTGAGATACATTCTTCTCAAAACAATTACATGAGGTCAGTGTTGCTAACCCCCATTTTGCAGATACAGAAACTGAGACCGATTAAGTAATTTTCTCAGGTGGGGACTCAATCGAGACCAGAGAAGCTGACTCGTCTCAAGGACCAGGCCAGGCGAGGACTGCAGCACTCACCGAAACCTGCACCTCCTGGGCCTGGTGCTGGTAGAGGTGTCTGGCTGGTCTGGCAGGGCATGAAAGGGACTGGGTCAGGACTTAGCAATGGCCCCAGCTTCAGGAGGCCCCCACTCCCAGATGGGTGTCCTCGTATGCCACCTCTCCATGGCCTCAGCTTATCTCTGTGTGCACAAGTACCAAGTACACTCCAGGAAAGGGTGTGGAAACACTCCCAAGTTTCTTTGAAGACTCCTATTTTCAGCTAAGATGACTCTGAGCACCTTACACTCTCCTCCATCATTATTCATTTGATACTTAATTTAAAAAGGATTCCAGCTGTAACCCAGGAAATTGGCCTGTGATTGACCCAGTAGTTGAGCCTTCTTTCAGCCTTCCCTGGCCTGTCTGGGCTCCCAGGGACTCTGCTCTGTTGCTGAGAATGGTTTAGTCTCCTGGACAGCATGTGGGGAGGAGGGCTGAGCTGAAGTTACTCATGGCCTCTCCTGCCTTTTTCTGCCCAGACACCTTGATGGAGCCACTGTAACTCTGCCATCTATGACTGGGGATGACAAGGGCTCCTGCAGGTTGCTGGGGGCCAGGACGCTGTAGGTCCATGCCTGACGACATGGTGGCCACAAGGAGGACTTGGCCTCTTCCTTCAGGCCTAGGAACTGCCAGGGAACACAGGGCTCTGCACAGAAGGGAGGGGACAACTCAGAGCAACCATACACCCTGCAACCTGGCACTACACGAGGGCAGGGCCGTCACCCTCAGGTGGGGACGCCATACATCTGCCTGGCTCACCTCCCACGTGCTGGGCACTTTCCCAAGCTGGTGTCTTCATTGCATGTCTAGGAGGGGAAACCACTGTGAGCTGGGCTGGGAAGTCACTCGCCCAAGAGTACAGGCCTGTGGGAGGACCCACTGGCTCCATCCGAGCCAAACTGTCCAAGCCTCTACCCCACACTTCCCCAGGGAGAAAGGGCCCAGCAGTGACCCCTTTCTCACCCCTCCCATGTCTCTCCTGTACCCTCCTGTGTACTCCATGACCCGGCGTGTCCCACCCATCCATATTATTTTGCCTCTTCCCACTCACTAGGCCATGGCTACACACCACTACCTGTTTGGGAAGAAGTCTCCCCGGAACTATGGCCCAAGTGGTCCTCTACTTCCCTGATCTATCCTTGCGAGGGGGGGGGGGAGCAAGAGCACCAGTTAAGGCCCGGAAGCAGGCTACAAGGACAGCATGGAGGCTGCAGCAGCTGGTGTCCTGCTTGGCAACAGCCACACTATCAGTGTGGCACCCCAGTACACCTGGGTTTAACAAGCAGACATGCCTATTGACCCCTGATCCCTCTGCAGTGGTTGGGCTCAGGTAGGACATTCAGGCACAGTAGAGAAAAAAATGTTTCTAAATGTTCACTGAATACCTGTCCCTCCCTGGGCCCCAGGGATAGCAGTGTGACCCAGATAGTCCCTGCCCTTGGGAGTCAAGGCCTAGCCCTAGCAAGCAGCCAGCCAGGTGATAGGTCATTTCCACATGAGGCAACAGGCCACTTCCCACGGTGGAGCTGGGAGGCTTCTTCTGCTTTCACAGTCTGCAGGAAGAACCTTCCCCTCACTGGAGCACAGGCCACTTTCCAGTGTTGGGGCCATGCATGGTATAGCGTCTAAAGTGCCAGGCTCTGGCTCTGCCCACGTATGATGGCCTGAAGGTAACCATGGCACCTGCCTTGCAGAATGAAGCTTGACCTAGCAGGCAGCACTGGAGGTACTGGTCATGGTTGTCTGGCTATGATTTATGCTTCTTGTCCTTATAACTCCACTGGGTTGTTGGTACCCACTTCACAGGTAAGAAGGTCCACATCTCAGAACCAAGTGGTCCAGGCAGGGCCTTGCAGGTGAGCTCCATAAGTAGGGGGCTATCATGACCCTCATCCTCCGTCCCTGAAGCTCCAGGAACTCCCTCTGCCCTGCATCCCACCACGTATCACCTGTCTTATCCCTGCCCCTACCTGCCTCTGCCCAGCTGCACTTCAGCACTGGAGATTTCTCATGCCTCCCACATGCTGAGCACTTTCCCATGCTCGAGTCTTCACAGCACATCCAGGAGGGAAAACTGCTGTGAGCTAGTCTGAGAAGTCACTCCTCCAAGAGCACGGGCCTGTGGGAGGCCCTGTTGGCTCTGCCCGAGCCAAACGGTCCAAGCCCAGGTGTTGACCCCGGGTGTGAGCTATTTATGGACAGGGCTGTGTCCTGATCTTGTGCCCTTAGTATCCAGTGTATTATGGCTCATAGTAAACATTCAATACATTTTCAATGGGTGGATGCAGAAAAAAGGGGCATAAAATTATCCCCATTTTACAGATGAGAAAATTAATTCTCAAAAAGGGCAAAAATGTCTCAAGTCAGACAGTGAGTGGATGAGATAAACCAGCACTAAATCTTCTGAATTCACTTGAGTCCTGCTTCACTATTACATAAGTCCTGAAGATGACTCAACTTCTTCCAAGGCTGTCCCATCAAAGTTCTGTTAACCCCTGCTCAAGACCAGGGTTTTAATAATGCAGCAGTAATAAGCACCAACTGCCAGCTTAGTTAGTTCAGTTACTGGCATGTCACACCTCAGGGCCTTTTAGACTATGGCTGAGAGAGCTGGCTCAGAGAAGATAAGGGACTGGCCTAAGATCTGTGGTCCTCAACCCCAAGCCAGTCCCACGCAGGCCTGTAGCTCCCACCTGTGGTTCAAAGGCCAGTACATGTGGCCACACACCACAGCTGGCCCCAGTCCCCCTCTAACAGGGTTCACTTCCAAGGGTCCTCTGGGTCTGGCCTAATGTCACAGTGCTGGTGGCACTTTCCTCTAGTCACTTGCCCTCTCCCCCTGGGGTCCTGCATGCACACTGGCACCATCTCTGGGAAAGGGATCTTGCATGTCTCCATGGCACTGCTTAAGTCTGGGTCACCCCAAGAGCTCCTCCAGGCACTTGTGTTGACTCCTTCATCTAACGAATGAACATGAGGCCAAGCACCATGCTGGCATTGTTCTTTAGCAAACGATGTCCTCCTCGGACCCCTAGAACTCCAGCTATCTGAGACAGACTTCTGAACGGTCTTGTGCTCACGGGATGTTCCATGTCTGACTCACACACACAGGACCTCATTAAATACTTGCTGAATGATAACAATTAATACTTATTAAGATACTTAATAATTTCTACTCGCTTTCTATAAGTTGTTTCTAGCCACTCCACTTAGACAAAAAAGATCTTGGTTTTTAGATATGAAAACAATAGCAATAATAAGAACTAATCTCATTCCTTGTTTTTATGGAAAAGGAAACTGCCAAACTACTCTGATTCCCTCCTTTTATAGAAAGGGAGCCAGGTCAGGAGAGAGCAGCATTCTGTGCAGACTTCTGGCCATCTGGCTGTGGCCATGCTCAATGTCAAAGTGGGAGCCCTGTTCCAGGGCTGTAACACAGGAGCTGGGCCCTCAGGAGGGACATGGCAGGTGAGAAGTGCCAACCAGTGACAGCAGTGGTGTGCTCAGGGCCATGCCAGATCCTCTGAGCTTAACCCCCAGGCCATCCTAGGTGCTCATCCTCCGAGGCACCTTTCCCCTACTTTCTGCTTTTAGGAGGCTTAGGGAGGTATGAAAGGCAGCCCCTAGGGATGCAAAGACCTTGCTCTTTGTTATTCATCCTTTATATGGAAGGTTTGTTCATCCCATAGCCATTTGGGCTTCAGAATTGCTTTCCACCCTTAAAAGGGGCTGCTGATTCAAAAGATTGTCTCAGGGGCCAAACGACCTCAAACGGCGCTTAGGAAGTCTTATGTTTCATGGTGGCACTGGATGTGTAGAACCAGGGGTCTTCAAGGGCCAAGCACAGTCCATCTCAGATCCCAGAAGTCCCACTCCATTTGGTGGAGGTCAGCCAGCCCAGTCCCTACCCTCCTCCTCACTGTAGCTAGTACCATCTCGGCAGCCACTTACCATGGTTATGGGGGTAGTGTCTTGAAGACCAGGTACTCAAGGAATTAAACAGATAAACCAAGCCAGAGTCCCCCTGCTGCAGTTTATAATTCCCTGTTGGCATGTGCACATGTAGACTACAGTGCACACCATGTGATGCAGTCTAGTAAAACTCAGATCCCTCCTGCATTGAGCTGTAATGCGGTGTCAGGTGGAGTACCCTGGGCAGGGTGTATGGGGCCCAGTGCTGCCTTCTTCTTCAAAAGTGGTGTGGTCTTCAGCAGGTTGTTATAAATCTTCCCTGTCACTACCTGCTTAGTTTCCAGTCTTCTTGTACAGCTGAAGCAGGATAATGTCTGTAAAACAAGGGTCTGACACACTGGGAGTGCTGAACGATATTGCAAAGCCTAGGATCTGAAATGAGAAAAGAGAAGACAAGGGCAGCCCTGAGGTCATCCTCTTCCTAGTTCTTACCTAAGGGCACAATCCCTTCAGTGTCCAGTTTCTGCTTCTTCCTCTTTATATATAATGGCCTGCTCAGCCTGCCCTGGGGGTGGGGTTGGTGCCGCATGTGGTGCCGGGGATCGAACCGTGGTTGCTGCAGTTGCCTAAGCTTGACTAAACAGGCGCTTTAGACTACTGAGCCACCTCACTGGCCTTTCAGTGACCAGCTTCTATTCCCCTCTGACACCCAGAGCTTGGCCTTATTGGCCTCTGTTCTCTGGTTGCCCTGTTTGTGCTTTGTCTCCACAAACCTGACAGTAGGCTGAGTGTCTTGGCCCTTCTTTCATCCTCCACCTCCACCCCAAATGCCCACTCTCCTGCCCCTGCCTCTGCTCCAAAGCCTGCTTGGGGAGGTGGCAGGGACTAAACAGGATGGATGGCGCTGAAGGAGAGAGCTGCTGCTCTGTAGTATCTGTCCAGGCATCAGCGGGAAGGGAGGAAGGAGATGGGAGTGGCTCCGTGCTGAAACCTAAGGGATGGCAACCAAAGAAGCCAGTGTGAAGCTGTTTGTACCACACAGACCGCTGTCACCAGCTTCCTGGCTGTCTCTGCACCAGCTTGGTGAGACAGGTCCTGCTGATCCGTTTTATGGATAGTAAAACTGAGGGCGAGTGAAAGGCAGCCCCTTACCTGAGACACACCGGAAGGGACCCTGAGAGCAGGTTCAGGACAGCGCTTGCACTGCAGGTCCTGGCTCCTCCAAAACAGTTACCTCCCAGAGGATCAGGAGGCAATCCTCTCCCTGTCCTACTTTGGCGGTTTTTGTCATAAGTGTTTCTTTCCTGCCTTTCCTTGTGCCTGGACCACTCCTTCCAAAAGCACTTCTAGGACTCGTGCTCCCTTCTGTTACATTTGGCTTCTTTTTATAAATGCACAATAGTTTTAAACCCTACTCTACTGTAAAGTAATTCTGCTCACAAGACCTCATTTTTTATGTGTAGTTCTAGTCATGTCACCTCCCACCCTGGGATCGTTTCCTAGCTCCCACTGCTCTGTGGAGGGTTTACAGTCTCCCCTTCCGTCTGTCCCCTCATCCACCTCTCCAGCTCTTGCTTGGAGCAGAGTCCACAGCAGTCAGGCTTCCTGTCTCTGCTCCTTCCTCCTAGAACTCACTCCCCTTTGGGCCTAACAGGTCCCTCTTCTCTCAGCCCTCTGACATCTAGCAAGACAACTCTTCCTCCAGGAAGCCCACCTGGACCACTACCCCTCGCAGACGGCAGCAGCTGATCTGCTCATGCCCGTAGCATCAGGTCTCACTACAGCACAGCCCCTGTGTGCTGCCCTGCCACTGTTTGTCCCTCTTATCCTCTCATCTGTCTGTGGGGCCCCTAAAGGGAAGGACCCATCACAGCAGAGCTCAGGAGATGGATCTAGATCAAAACTATGAGTCAGCCCCCATCGGCCTACCATACCTTTGTGTAAGGTCTGCCTCACCCTTTACTTGGGGATCTGGGGTTTAACAACCAAACCTTCCTCATCAGGACTTCCTGAAGCACATCAGAGTTGGGTAGATTGTGTCCTCAAACCACATGCCCATTTCCAACCCCAGTTCTTATGAATAGAACCTTAATCTGCCAACACTTGGACCTGGTATCTTTAGCTTCTAGGACTATGAAAAACTAAACTTCTAATGTTTTAATTGCATAGTTGTGGCCATTGTCACAGCTGTCACTAGACACTCACACCTGCAGAGAAGACCCTCCTCTCTAGATGCTCCTGCTCTCCCCAGCCCCTTGAGTCTCTGGGCAGCAGCTAGTCTTCCAGGAGGACTTCCCCCTGAGGAAGCCCCTGGGGGGCACAGATGCTCACAGCCTTGTCCTGAGTCAGCTCACCTTGAGCTGGGTTGATGATCCCAATGGCTGACTGATGCCAAAGGTTATAAAAATACTTCACTGTGCTCAAGGGCAGCAGGGATGGTGGCTGGCACCTCCCAAGTGCTAAGGGTGGCCACTGGTGACTACTCAGCACATGTTTCTGAATACCTGGTCTTCAAGCAGGTCCAATGTACAGAAGAGGAAACTGAGGCATCAGAGGTGAGTAAATCTACTTGAGATCTCACAGTGGTAGTGGTAGTGCTGGCTCCAGGGCCCTGTACTCCCACCCTTATCTAGCCCTTTACTGAGCTGTAACAGTCATGACCTGCATGGAGTCAGGACAGGGAGGCGAAAGGTGGAGGAGAGTGATTCAGAGCAGCAGCCTTTGTCTGTTTCCACAGTCTGGGACAATTAGGGAGCACAGCTCTAACTTTCAATTGGTGCAGCAGTGCTAAATTTAAATCTCCAGTGATCTTTATCTGCA
This sequence comes from Myocastor coypus, assembly GCA_004027025.1. Classification (NCBI taxonomy): domain Eukaryota; kingdom Metazoa; phylum Chordata; class Mammalia; order Rodentia; family Myocastoridae; genus Myocastor; species Myocastor coypus. The sequence goes on from PVJA010010758.1 coordinate 53,681, forward strand.
CTGGGGACAGGCCTCTGTGACACAATGAACCACATGGCAATGACACCAGAGGAGCTCTAGATGGAAGTGCTACCACCACCTCAAGGGCAGCAGGAAGTAGCCATGTCACCGTACAGATGAAACCTTGCCGGGCCCACCCCAGGGGGCCCCAAAGAAGTCATCCGCTTCTGGCCATGCAGACAGAGGCCAAAGAGGAGAGAAGGTGAAGTCTGAAGCCAACCAAGAGCTGCAAGTATAAAAGATTCAAGCAAGCATGTTCTCGTAACGTTCCAGTAGAGCCAGGAGCCCTTGAGGTGGTGCAGAATGGGTGAGGAGAGCATGAAGTGTACGGAGAGGATTTGTAAGAAGCCTGCTCTGAGCCACACAAGCCAGGGCAAAGGTGATGGAGAGGCTCGGGGCCAGGCAGCAGGCTATGGCAGCCTCCAGCAGGCTCTGACTGCGGGATTCAATCAGTGCACAGAACCACCCACAAGGGGACAGGGCAGTGCCAGAGGAAAATCAGGGGGAAAAAAAAGAATAGGATGGAGAAAAGCTGGAGAACAAGAGGAAAGAAAGCATTTTGCCAGTCAGATAAGAGGGACACCCATCACTGCACACAAGGCTCTGGAATGGGGCCGGGGGTAGCCACCTCTGCTGGCTGCGTCCTGGTGCTCTCTGCTGTGCACATCCCCCCACCCATCTCGCATGTGCCAATCACTGATGCAGGAATAACAGTCTCCCACACTGAAGAGGAGTCTGGGGACCAGAAGAGCTGATAGTTTCTCCAAGGTTATGACGCCAACATGGGAGTGCTGGTGTCAAACCAAGGCGTCATCTAAGCCTAAATATGGATAAGAGTATCCCAACTGTATTTCAGCCATGTACAGAGAAAGGTATAACCATGGTTTATGCTCTCAGAAAGCTCCCTGATCTACAAGAACTCTATGAAGTCAGAATTACTATTGTCTCTAGTTTTAGAAATGATACCCCGAGAAGTTGAGAGACTTGCCCAAATCATAGCAGCTAGTACACGGGGAGCCAAGATTCAAACCTTGATGCAGCTACAAATGACTTTATCGCCCTGCATTGTTATGCACTTTAGCAAAATAGATTCTAAACCTCATTTATAGACATGGTAGTCCTATTAACTGTCCATTACTGTAGCAAATACCTGAGATAAGTCAACTTAAAAAAAAAAAAAAAGGAAAAATTTATTTTGGCTCATGGTGTTTGAAAATTTCAATCCGTGACATCATGCTAGAAGCATGTACCAAAAAAGGCCCATTTGCCTCATGTGCAGGACATAAAAGAGAGAAACAGAAAAACAGACTGGACTTCCACAATCCCCTTCAAGAGCAAGCCCCGGTGACCTACTCTGTTTCACTGGGCTCCACCTTTGAAAGATTTTTACCTTCTTCCCATGGTACCAGGCTGGGAACCAAGTCTTCCAAAGGTGGGGCTTTGGAGGCATTCATGATACAAACTATACCAGTAAGGATAACAGATGCCAAGCCATCTAAATTCACTACTACTCCAAGACTTCCTGAAGAACTCAACCGCACGCATACCACATATATTGCCATGTATACCTACATGGTAGTATGGACACACCCATAAGTACAGGAATACACAACATTCCAAAGCCAATTACTCACTAAATTAGTCTGTTATCTGAAACTCTGGAAGTCATTTATACAATTTATGATGAATCACCAGAGACAATCATTTTTTCCCAAAAAGAATACAGATGTAGTATTCAAATTATCTCTCAAAAAGGTAACTAGAAAACATATAATAAATTCACAGTTAACATGTTTATATTGAATTTCCTTCAGAAGTTCATGGGTAGTAGGCATTGGATTGTTGAAATCTCAGATATTCACGCATTAGGGTTAAGAACTCCACAAAACACCAATTCCTAGTGCCTGGCCTGTGCCCTAGAAATACACACTCACCACCTTTTGTCTGCAACTCAGTCTCCTCATGGGAGCGACTGTAGCATACAGAAATTTGTACAGACTAAATCTGTTCTCTGATATTTGCTACTTCTAAGCCTGTTCTTACCCCTGCCTAAATCTGTGACCCCAAGCAGATGACTAGCTCTTCTTACAAACAAAGAGTAATATACAGGCATTTGAGAGATTATGAGCGATCCTTTAAATAAAATGTCAAGAATACAGCTGATGGCTTCATCCTCTGCCTTCTAATAAAGAGGTTGATAGAGGGCAGAGTTCAGAGTGCTAACCTTTCCCCTACGTGGTACAGTCACTAACTCCCAGCCAATAGAACCCATAATTACTATCTTTGGCCACCACAGGAAGAAGTTCGAAAAATGTCAGATGTTTTCATATATCAAGACAGGCCCAGGCATCATTACCAGGTTGCTAGGTGTTGTTCAGCCACCCACCTCGCTGCAGAGTGGGCAGCAATTAATGTAATTAGCACAGTGACGAGTGGTGTCCTCTGAAATGATAAACAGCTCAGCCTGGCAAAACCAGACTGACCTGCTGCACTCAGGAAGCTCCTGCCCTGCAGATCCACCTGAGAGTGGCAGAGCAGGGCAGCTGGTGGGAAGAGAGGATCCGTGAGTTCCATAGGATGCGATGTAATTCCCTCAGTGCTAATCCCTGGCTGTGTGACTGAGGGCAAGTCCCGCATCTATCTCAGCCTACTTCAGCTTCCCATGTCTCCTTATCTATAAAATATAATGAGTCTAATAATATTCTCATCATCATCCCAACACAAAGCAGTCTGGTGTTGAACCACCAAGGGCAGGAGCAGAGGCAGCACGCTTCCTTCTCTCTGGCTGAATTAAGAAAGCAAATACCTGGTTTGAGGGGCTCTGAGAAGATTATGGGAGCTTGAGACAAAGAATATTGCTGTCTAGAAAATAAAAGAGAAGTACTCCTTGATCTGATGGGTTTCTTAAGCTACTATTGTGAATTATCATTGCAAGATGTAAGCATCACAAAAAGTG
>PVJA010010759.1:0-56524 GCA_004027025.1 Myocastor coypus
AAAAAAAAAAAAAAAAAGAAATGTAGACTAAGTAAAAAGAAAAGAAAACAAAAGTCACCTCCTGAAGCTAGCCTTCTTCAGTTATCCTAAGTTATATTCATTCACTTATTGCATTAAGTCAAAATATTTATTCAGTGCTTTCTATGTCTCAGCTACTATGGAAAACAATAAAAATTCAGAAGCTAGACATGGTATCTACCCTCAGAAAAGTGCTAATGACAGCACTTACAATCCATTTGGATAATTACAGTTTATGTATTCATCTGTTCTTACTTCATTTCTATGAGAGCAAGGTCTGTACCTTATGTTTCACTGGATCTCTAGTGCTTGTCATAATGTCTGGTTTATAACGGTGTTACATTTTTAAGAAGTAAGCACAGAAGATTTTAGTATCGTTTTCAATAAAGCACGGTTTGAGAAAGAAAAGTCTTCAGCATTCTCATGTTTAGGATATTCTTATGATGAACAACAGTCACTCTGAAGACCTACGGGTAGCAGTTTTATAACACTTATGCTAGTTCATTTTAAATGAAAATTACAGCTTTCCCATTCTTTAGATGAGTCCATTAAATGACTTGACCACCGTCACAAGATTATTAAATGAGAGATTCACACTGGAGAGTACAACTTTCCCATTACAAAGTCTACCACCTTTCCACTATGCCACTTGTATTCCTTTTTTTTTGTCTTTTTGAGACAGGGTCTCGCTATGCAGTTGAGGCTGGTCCTGCGCTCACTTTTGTAGCCCAGGCTGGTCTCGAACTCGCACCAATCCTTCTGCCTCAGCCTCCCGAGTGCTGGGATTACAGGCGTGAGCCACCACGCCCGGCTGCCACTTGTATTTCTGATAAGAAGAATAATAAGAACCAGTCTTCTCCGCTGTCTAAGACAAGATGCACAAATTTAAGATCTTAAGATCAGGACTGATACTGTTAAGAACAACAAATCCTAACTCAATATTGATAGTAAATATACTGGCCTATTGCTTGAAGGGCCTAAAATTATCAAGGTCTCTTGATGAACTTTGAAACCTAATAAAGATAGCTCTTCAGAGCAAAAGAGTATCAGTGTCCTCACATAGCACTCAAAGATCTTCATTTAGCAATCATAAATTAAAGTGAGCTAAACTTAAATTTTATAAGACATCTATAAAAATAATTATGTACACTAAATATTCAGTAATTGAACACATTTTGAAATATTGGCCTTTGAGGGGAGCAGAAGTCTTCCTAATTGTTAGGACCACATTGTATCATACTTCCTTGACTTGATTCTGAGATCCGAGTCAGTACAAAACGATTATTTGTACAAAAACTTTATTATTTGAAACAACTCTGAAATCTCAGGTCAGTGTTTATCATAGTATCTCCTTATCTGGCTCTGTGAGTGCCATTAAAAGTAGCACTCACAATGCCACAATCTGTGACACTTCCCTACTTCTAATGCCAAACTGGAGTGAGCAGTACTGGGCTCTATCTCCATTAGCATTCAGTGTGGAAGGTCTTTGGGTAGAGGTCTGTACATACCCATATTAGAACAAATTGGAGTTATAGCATCCCATGTGTAATAACCACTGTTCCAAACATGCTAAGATTACTACATTAACATTTATGGAAAGTTTTCAGGTACCAAGAAGTGCAGTATGTAATCTTCATGGGTTTAATTTGATCTTCCCCACAACACTACAGGGCAATGGTAATCACCTGGCAAGGCATAAGAATCAAAAAACAACCCAGATGTCCATCCCCAAGGATTCACACATCTGCCCTCTGTGCTACACTGATCACATCGAACTAGACTGCTGCTTCCAAAGAAATAGAAGCCAAAAGGCATTAGATGGAAGGGCCAACCCCAGTTGATACTACTTCCCAGCTGAACAGATTCCGAGTTCCGTACAATTTCCTCTTCCCTCTGCTTGTATTATCAGAAGTGTCACTGAGGCCTTCCATTGTCACAATATATTTTTCTATTCTTCTTTCCACATTTTAATTAAACCAGTGATGCTCACCTGTACTGGACTGAACAATCCCAGAATCTACTGTTTGTCCAAGAAGGTCATATTGGTTTAAGCGCGACCCATCTTCTGCTACAACCACTGAGCGTGCGGGCTCTCTGGTCCACTCATAGACAACTTCTGTTCGTGTATAAGCATCTGCAATGGAAATGGAACATTGTCTGAGCCTCTGTGGCACTCCTAATTGGCTGATGTGTTCAATCACCTTCAGATTTCCTACTTCAGGATTTCAGAGAGCAAAGCAGGAAACAACAGCCCACACACCTCAGTTTTACAATTCTACAGCACACCTTTTTCTGATTTTTCACGGTCATTCATTCACTCTTCCAACACATGCTTACTAGATATCTACAAATATAAAGGACTATGCTGGGTCTACAATAACAATCATAGTAGTAAAGGTGATGAGTTTAAGGGAAGCCATTGTAGTGGTGCGGAGAGAAGCAGACAAGCCAGTAAATGTATCATTCAGGTAATAGGAAGGGCAACTTAAAGGCCAGAATGTTGTGCATCATACGTATGAATCTGTAACCAACTCAGAGTACTTACATAGTATTTGAATACATGAATATATACAAAGATATCAACTAAGAAAAAATTTCCATGGCAGGGAAGAATTGCTAAGAGTAAAACAGAACATAAATTCTGGAATTACAAATATATGACCAGAGGGGCCCGGGGGGATGGCTCAGTGGTCTAAAGCGCCTGCTTGGGGAAGCTTGGGCGGCTTCAGGGACCACGGTTTGATCCCCCGCACCACATGCTGTGCCAGCCCTGCCCTCGGGGCGGGCTGAGCCGGCCATAAAAATGAGTCAATAAACAAAGGTTCTGAAACAAGAATAAAAATAATAAATAAAATAAAAAAATCTTAAAAAAAAAAACCCAAATATATGACCAGAACTTCTAACATTTTGGGAATAGGATATCACACAAAGTTTTATTACGCTGTGTGCATGGACAGTGGCTATGATGCCTACTGGTGCTCAGGTGTCACTTGAGGGACTGAGCTACTGCTATTTCATTGATATTTACCCTGCAGACCCAGACAAAATCATGATCCATAGGGTTCAGAAGTCCATTTGTAGAATATGCTGATGAACATATTCTTTTGTTGTATATAAAAGAATAGTTGAAAGACTGCTTTTGTAATCATTATTTGATTTTAACATTGGAATATTGTTTTCAGATATTCAATTTTAATTAATTTTCTGAATGTTGTTTATTTATACTTTTTGCTTTATGATTCATACAGTATTTCTGACTTACAAGGTACTTATAAGACATGGTATAATATTTTCTCCCAGTATTAGAAACTTTAAATATAGATAGATAGATAGATAGAAAGTTACTTTGTCTTAGTTCATTGAGAATAAGAGTTTGTAGTAATATTACTTAGACAAGATATCAGGTCTACACCTTTTCCTCTGAATAACTACTATAAAGGCAACAATATGCATGGTATTAATTATAACCATCCTACCAAATTGCTTTGAATCAGTTTCATTGCTATTTTATCGTTTTTTATCATTAAATTAAATATAAAACAAAATAAATAAAAATAAAGAATTTAAAAAATAGTAAGTGCAATAAAAATCACACATACATCAGTAAAGAGGGAATGAAGGAGGCAGTGGATCATCACTTCAGATGAGGAAAGGGACTCGGAGCATCTCTGAGAAGATGACATTTATACAAAAGCATGACAGAAAAGAAAGAATGAGCTAAATCAAAATCATGGAGAAGAACTTGCTCAACAGACAAACTAGCAAACTCTTTCTTTCATTGTGTGTAGAAAATCAATTAGTATGCCAGCCTAATGTGGTGGTGCACACCTGTAATCTCAGTATTTGGCAGGCTGAGGCAGGATGATTGCTGTGGGCCTGTGCTATACAGTGAGTGCAAGGCCAACCTGATCTACATAGTGAGACTCTGTGTCAAAATAAAAAAAAATACAGAAAAATTAGTTAATTTGAGAAAGGTCAGTGTGTCCTTGGCGGTCATAAGAGATGAAATGAGTTTAAAGTCTGCTCTATAAGATGCTGAGCAAAGAGAAGTTTATGACACAGGGCAAAAGCAAGCGTAGAAATTTCATTTCACAGTAACTATAAAGGAAGTCTCCCTTTATACTAATCATTTATGTACAACTCGCCCATCTTGGTAATGGTGATATTGAGTTATTTTATGTAGCTCTACTCATCATTTCCGTTTGCCATGTTTCTTTTAAACTATCCATCTTCTACGTGAGAAACTTGGTCATAAATGTTTAGAACATGGAGGAAGAGATTACAGGGTGAGAGAGAAAAGCAAGAAGAAGAAAACAGGACAAAGAGGAGTGGGAGGGGAGGAAAAAAAAGGAGGATGGGGGAGAAGAAGGAAAGGGAAGGGAAGGAGAAGGAAGACAATGCGTAGCTTTCCTGGCTTCTGCTCCTAGGGTTCTCATTTCATATGTATAGAAATGATGACATATGCCCATTCAGATACAAAGTAATGTTCACAATTATGGAAGTAGTGGAATTTAAAAAGTAAGTTGTTCCCGAGGTAGTTAACGGGCAAGCATGCTCACGTGCTACGACTGTAGGAGCCAGGCTCCCTGGCAAATGGCCAACTGCTCCATCAGACACAATGAGCACAGTGCCCCAGACCCAAAATACCTTTGGAAGACCATGAAAGTGTTTTTTTTTTTAATCAGGAGATTAGAAAACAATAACTTGAATTACAGATATTTTCATATCAACCTAGCCATGAAATACTTTTGAAACTTTGTTTTGAAGGAATGGCTTCCTAAGGTTAAAACACTAATGGCTTATAAAAGCTATAATGTGATCTTTCCTGACCCAGATCTCACCTGTAGTGAATTGTGCACAAATTAATATTTGTATAATCTCAAATATAGTTTTTCCATGAAGATGGGATTGGCCAAAAATGGTGCAAACCACAATCCTTAGTCTCTGAATTAAGCTTTATTAAAGAGCTTGCTTTTCTCTGGCTTGATTGATGCAGAGAATGCAGTCAGTGTTCTCTGGCTTTATGTGAGTGGCCTGTCTGCAGGAGTATCATCCTTGGGTCAATTTATAATAATAGATGTCTTCCAGTGACACTTCCTAGAGATACTAGAAAAATTAATTAAGTGGTTGATAAGACAAAGTGAAAGTGACAGATAACTTTGAATTTGTCCTTTTTGACCTTTCCACTCTTCCTTCTTAATTACGGTTGTGCTTACTCATTAAAAAGTGAAGCATTTCATCAATGTATGTGATAGGAAGATTGCATCTTCGAAGGGGGTGTAAGATTTTGTCTAAAAAAATCTGTTAGAAGACAGCAGAATACATCAATTTGCAAAGGGTCATATTACTTAAAGTGTGTAGATAGTTACATCTAGTAAAAGGTTATGCTGGTTATAAAATATTTTTCCTTTCCCTAGAAGGCATACTGAATGACTCAACGCTAAATCTGAAAGGTATTTTCAGCAGACTTCACAAATAGTAAAACAAGGTGCAGAACTTTAAATGACCTAAGAGGGTCTCCCTATTTAATGCAAAACTGAGATCACAATCTAAGATGCTATTCCTTCTACTTCAGTGCTGTTAGTTTTTTTCTTTTAGATGAAACTCTTTATCTTGCTCATGTCCTGAGGGCAGTTAGTTTGTGGTCATGCAACCAGTGATGAAGCCAGCTCTTCTCGTGTCTTCTCACAAGAAGCCACATCTCTTCCCACTATTTTTGCACAGTTCTTAGCCACAGTGCCCGGACTCTATCATGTGATAAGCTGTCATGAGATGAGACTGAAGTCCCAGAGGGAAAAATGGTGTCATGCTTGATCCATCCCTTCAGAGCACTTTGGGATCTGTTCCTCACAACTTCTTGGAAACACCACTGAGTAGGAAAACATGCAGGCCAGAGACCACAGCCAGGATGTTATTGTGAAGGCACCATCACTCACAATTTACTTCGCCTGGTTCTTTGCAAGATTAAACAAAATTGAGAAGCCCATCGGTAATCTCATCAAAAAGAGGAAAGAAAGGACTAAAATTCAAGCAATAAGAAATAAAAAAGGTGAAATTATCACAGACCCAGCAGAGATGCAGAAGATCATTAATAGCTACTTTGAGAATCTCTACACTCACAGAATTGAAGACACAGACAAAATGGATAGATTTCTAGAAAGATACAAACTACTAAAACTGAATCAATAAGATATAAGAACTTTCAATAACCAAATAACAATCAATGAAATACAAAATGTAATAAAAAGTCTACCAACAAAGAAAAGTCCAGGTCCTGATGGATTCACCACTGAATTCCACAAGAAATTTAAGGAAGTCATAATCTCAATACTCCTGAAACTCTTCATGAAATTGAAAAGGTAGCACTCCTCTGAGAATTTCTAAAGGCAGGTATTACACTGATACCAAAACCAGAGAGAGATTCAACTAAAAAAAGAGAACTATAGGCCAGTTTCTCTCATGATCATAGATGCAAAAATCCTCAATAAAATCCTTGCCACTAGAATACTGCAAACCATGAAGAAAATTATATACTATAACCAGGTAGGATTCATCCCAGGGATGCATGGATGGTTCAATATACTCAAATCTATAAATGTAATACACTATATCAACAGAGACAAAGCCAAAATTTACATGATCATCTCAATTGCTGCAGAAAAGGCTTTTGACAAAGTCCAACACTCACTCATGTTAAGAGTTTTCAGAAAATTGGAATACAGGGCATCTACCTCACTCTGATAAAAGACATCTATGATGATCCAATAGCTAACATATTCTAAATGGGGAGAAATTGAAGTCTTTTACTCTCAAATCTGGTATAAGGCAAGGATGTTCTCTATCACCACTCCTATTCAATATAATTCTGGTATCATTAGCCACAGCCATTAGACAAGAGTTGTACAAGGCTTAAATCATCAGCTTCTAACTTTGCCAGTTTTGCCAATAACCCACTGTGATTATGAAACACTGGAATATGTACACAATTACTTTCTCTTAATTTAATGGGAAAAATTTTGTTCCAATAATGATTAGAAATATATCATGTCTACACCGTGTGCTCTGTATAACTACTAGGAGGATAACAATATGCATTGCATCAAATATTGCAAATGTACTGCTAACGTGTTTTGAAAGCATCACATTGTAATTTATTAAATGCAATAAAAAGGAAAAAAAACAAATAAATAAATAAGCAGTCACTTAGCGTATTACTTGGCATGCAAGTATTACATACTGTGTACTATTGGTAGAAAAGATGGAGGTGGCATTCTAGAAAAAATATAATAGTTCATCAAGTAAAATGGAAAGAATATAACAGTCCACCAGCTAAAATGTACTTTAAAATGTGAAAGGGTGGGGGAAAGGAAGTTACCAGTATAGCTCTGTTTGGCTGACAGTTCTGAGAGCGTTTGCCCTTCAGCTTCAGGACAGAATGAGTTGTATAAATAGAGAACATTGTCTCTCCAGAACTGGCTCTATGACAGAATGAGTTGTATAAATAGAGAACATTGTCTCTCCAGAACTGGCTCTATGTGCAGTAGGAGATTCTTTGCTTTTTTTTTTTTTTTTTTTTTTTTTGCTTGCTGTCTTCCTACACTACCACTATTTTTCTTCTCTGAATCATATTTTGGCCAAAATAGTTGCTCAGCCTGGCTGTCGAATTAGAACAGAAAGCTGGCTACACAGCATGGGAGTCGACTCAAGCCTTCTACACAGTGCCCTGCGAGATGCATGCATGGACTGCATCATTTCTGACGGCTGCATGCATGCACACCGTGCAGATGGAAAGGGCAGTGAACACACCAGAGAACCTTGCTCTGGGGCCCACTGTTCACTTGGCTTCCCTAAGGGGTGCTTGGATATCTTGAAATAGGAGTAACCCATTTACCACAAAAGAAATTCTTCTAGGGTATCATGAATACCATAAATATTTTCACAAACCCCATAAGATATTCTAACTGCTCTAGAAATCTTTTATAAAACCAAAGAGGGAAGAAGCTTTCTAGGAAGCTCATGAGCTAGAGGTTTTATTCTTAAGAAATACCAGTTATTGTCTCTGGCCACATACCAGTGCTTCCACCTGGAAAGCAAGTTGAATTATTCTTAAGAAAAATGATATGATGATGATATAAGATAAATGCAATCATCTCCATTCATTTGCAGGGAACTTCTTTTTTTCTAATTTTTTGAAAAAATTATACCAAAATTCCTAACATAATGATAAGAGACTAGTAATGTTATTCAGAGGATAAGAGCAACATATTCCATTCCTTTTTTTTATGAATATGTGTTTTACAAAGATTAAATAGAAATCTCCAACCAAATATCATAACTCATACTTTGTGTTCTAGTAGATAAATAATGACCATTTTCCTGAAATAATATTAAAGTGTGAAGTCAAGAATTGCTACTTATAGGAACCATTTGCAATATATTCCTATTTGCACTTTCTTGATGTCTTTGTGTCTAACAGACTCTACTAATTGGAGATTTCTTGTTCAATGTTCAGATCACTCATAAGAATAAGAAAAAGAAATTTGACTGGGGAGACAGCTCAGCATTCTACACTTGCCTGGCAAGTGCAAGGACCAAGGTTCGATCCCCACTACTGCATGCTATGCTGCCATGCCGGCCACCGAAACAAGGCGTAGTGGTGTGTGCCTGTAATTCAAGCACTGGGAAAGCTGAGACAGGAGGACCACTATGATTCTGAGCTGCATAGCCAGACCCTGCTACAAATAAATATATATAAACATATAAATTAATAAATTAATTAGTGAATTTAAAATAGAAGAAGAAAGAAATTAACTCACAGCTTCCAAATTTTAGTGGGCAGGCATGGGCATCCATAGGGAAGTCTTCCAAGTGCATTGGGCATTCAGCTCTCACTGTCAGTCTTATTAAGTGAAATACAAAACACAAAAAATTTATGAAGTAGACATTTTCAGATTATCACGGTGCAACGTTATTTAATATAGCAAATATATTAACGAAGCAGTGGGGCATAAACTGCAGAGCTAGGCTAAGTTGTTCATCACCAAGTGATGTAAGGTAATTATTTACAACAACTGAATTCCATCTATCTTGTGTTTGTTTGCTTTGAGAAAATAGGCACTGTGGTATTTTGTCCAGCGAGTGAATATTGCTAACATTATTCAAAAACAAACACCATCCACAATCTAACTTTCTACAGAAAACCATGTGATAATTAAAATAGATTAAAGGAAATAAATACTTCTCGATGAGGGCATACATATGCTGATTGGTTGGATGTGGTCATTATACAATTTGCCCAAGCAGTGAAACATCACATCAAGTACCTAAATGATGCAAAATAAGCAATAAGATGTGGTGTGTATATATCCTGAATGCCCACAATAAATATATTTGTTATGAATCAGAAATATGTATTAATAACAAGGGAAAACTGTGAAAAAATGTGTGCATATGTATAAATTCATCTTTCATAGAAAAAAAATTTACTAAGGAATTTCCTAAGTGCAACTCTGTCTCCTTCCCCAAAGTAGCACCAAAGCCACAAAACAAAGGAGAAACAGGGGCAACAGAAGCATCCTCAGGCATCTTGAGACTGAGCTGACATCATCTCCTTGACAATGTGTATGTGATGCTGAGATCTTCTAGCCATTCACTGCACTCGCCAGCCCGTGTCCTAGTTAAGCCAGGACTCTGCTGTCCTCCTCTTACCTCCTAGCATATTCTGGGAGTTTGAGTTCTGTTCATGAGTTTAAAAAAGAACTGTTGAGACAGTAATCCACTGAAATATGTGTGCTCTCAGTTTGTAGAATTGTAAAAGAATTCATATTCATTTCTTTCATATGATTTTTAGCAAGATTCCTATGCTCCTATTACTAAATAGCATAAAAACATGATAGGATAGCTTTATGAAGAGTAAAATTAATCAGTTAGAATGCTAGTTAAAGAAAATTTCTATAGGTTAATGATTAAACAACATTTGTAAATCAAAGTTTTAAGGAAAATAATAATGTATCAATAAAAACAGTGAGAAATTTCAAAGATGGAAGATGTAGGTGATTAATGAAGAACTTTATATCCATCAGAAAACATTATTGGTAAACTGTTCAGGATAAGCAATTCTGTCCCATAGAAAAGCACCACTGGGGCCAGTGTGATAGCTCAGCAGACTAAGTGCCTGCGTACGCATACACGGGGACCAGGGCTTAATTCTCAGCACCACGGGCCACACTGGCCCCACCCCTGGGTACGCTGAGCTGACTACCAAGTACAGACGTGATAGTGCATGCCTGTAAGGCCAGTGCTGGGGAGGCTGAAATTGGGAGGATCACTCCGATCCCAAGTTGTACAGTGAGGTCATGTACCAAATACCTTTAAAAATAATTATAAATAAAATAAAATCACCACTTGGGATAAATGAATACTAAATTTAGGATAAAAGTAAAATATAAGATTTTTTCTCTTTTTTAACCTAAGAAAAATATTCAAATTTCAATATATTTAAGTCATGCTTAAATTATCTAGTGAGGGCTCAACAAATGTATGTGATAGTCCCCTATTTTCTTTCTCTTAGCTTAGATTTCTGTTTTCTTATTGTCTGTATCTGTGTCTCACTTTTGACTAGTTGAGCCCAATCTCCAATGCAAATTTTGGATTTCTCTCTCTTTCTCTTTATTTGGATGCTTGTGTTGGAAAAGAGAGTTCTTTTGGCAGCTTTCATCCAAGCCAAAATATCATTCTCTTCCCATGCTAAATACAACCTACAAAACTGAGATTTTGTTTTTTTTTTTTTTTTTTTTTTTGTCTTTATTACCTTTTGATACAAAGAAAATAATTGGGCAGTCTGAATTACCAAGTGCTGGGCAAATTTACAAAAACAACATCCTAATAGCAAATAGTCTGGCAATGAAATATTGGTGCCCTCCAGAATGAAATTTGGATAATTTCAATTTTCTCCTGAACTAAGAGTATCTTAAATAGCCCTTCTTGAAAAATTTTCATAGTTCTTCTTTCTTGCACACTGACTTCAATTAACACAATATGCATTGAAGACTTATTAGATGGTAGACAGTGCAGACCTATTAAAAAGTTTGTAAATAAAAAAAAACACACATGGTTTTCAGTTTAAGCAGAATTGGGACTTTATGGCTAACAATGCCATTAATGAATTCATATATTTCTTTGTAAGCCTGATTTCTTTTCACAATTTTGTCATTTCCCATATTTTGTGGTTTGTGTTACTCCAATTTTAATAGAAATATTTGAGCATATACAGCACCTGATGGCCTTTGGATATTTATGGTAGGCATTTCTAGTTAGTGGGAATATATACATTCTAGTGAGGAAGACAGGTTCAACACAGAATTAAAGCAGGCTGGAAATACATATATTTCTATATTGTATGTGCATTTTTAGTATATGTAAATGCTTGTTCGTTTTTATAGTCAGTTTATTGAATAGTTTAATGCTTGCATAATAGGTCAACATGTTAACATTTTTATAGTAATGCCCTACTGGCTCTGCCACCCCCCTCCCCACTCCCCTGCCCTGACCACGCTGAGACAGCAATTGAGACTGGGCATGGAAACACGGGCTTGTAATCTCAGCTCTGGGGAGGCTGAACACAAGCGAATCGCTATGAGTCCCATCTACGTAGTAAGACCCTGTAGGCCTTGTACTAAAATACAAAAACAAAAACAAAAGATTCTTACAGTAAAATACTTTCTTATGAGTGAAAAGCAGGACACTAATGTCTCACAGTGGCCATCAGCTTGGTGACTGCCCACACATGGGAGGCAACGGAAGCAAAGGCAGCTGCGCTTACCTCATGGTGTATAGTAAGGTGCCGTCCTCCGTGATGCGGAGCAGCTTATTGGGCATTGTCATGTTATGAGCCACGGACTTCTTTCCATTGTGGAAAAAGGTGTCTGGTGTCCAGATTTTACTTGCCATTAGATTGTTTAACCGGAGAACCGTCATGGGCCCTTTAAATTTTAGTCTTTCATCCTTCCAACTTTGACGGAAAAACACATCTATCGTATATTCCTAGGTATTTTGGAAAATGGTAAAGAGTTCACTGTGATATATTTTGCAATTCAAATATCTCACAAACAATGCATGATTTTTCTAACTTTGGAAGTAAAATGTGAGCAAAATATACTTCCAGAAGTATATTAATGCCAGGTGAATCACTGGTTTATTTTAGAAATCTGTAATGCCAACCTATTTTTTGGATAGAAACGTATTTTATCCTTAGATATGTGAAAGAAGATAATAACACCATGCTCCCCTAGGACAATATTAGAATAAGACTATATTATAATTAGAAAAACAAACTCATGCCTGAAGAGGTTATGCCTAGGAAAATTTTAATTCAGATTATTCTAGCCATGAGGAAAAGCATGATGTTTTGGAGAATTTCCCCAGGTTCTCTGAAAAAAATCTCCTAGCATCACCAGGGCAAACGGATTTATATAGGTATGAAAATCCTATCTTTGTCTGCATAAACAATTGTATTTTTAAGATAAGGTAGGCAGACTTCTGCTTGTACAAAATGAAGATTATTAAAATGAGGATTCAACTTTCACTACTAATTTGTTCTACTCCCCAAAGAGAAAAACTGGGGAGTGTGCGTGTGAGTGTGCTTGTGATTGTGTGTGTGTGTAAGTCATGTGAGAAATTCTCGATGTTCAGAGTCATTCACAGCCAAGGAACCTATTTGTTTGAATAAACACAGAATTCCTCCTGGCAAAATCCAGAGGCAAACATCTGCTAATCTGAAAACAAGCAATATGACTTACCAGTTTCTAACACTGAAAAGGATAATATTCATCTTTGTTGCAGTCATTGCTACAGTGAGACTAAATTTAGAACTCAGTAGTTTGAAATAAAAATTACTACATCATCCATTAACCTTAGCATGCTCAAAACTAGAAAGAGGACTAACTTGGAAACACCGTGCTATATTTTACTAATCCTCTAATTCTCACTGCGTCTGAAAGCATCTGTTTTTTTTTGTTTTCTTTTTTTTTTTTTTAAATCTTTAGGTTACATAAAATAAAGACCTGCTCTTAGGCATGTTGTGCATGAATTGAGCTACCTGTCTCTTTCCTATGATTCAAACAAGACTGAAAAGAGTCAAGGAAATTTCATCCTTGTGTCACACACTTTGACAGTGTTGAGAGTTTACTCATTAAGTCAAGCATAAGATTATTGAGTGGCTTAGAGTGCTCCTTGCTGACTGCACTAGAAACAAGGAAACCTGATAGGAAGCCATGCTGCTCAGGTCAGCAAGACTAGTTACCTTCCATGTTGGTGACCATTTGTCTTTGTGTTTGAAGGTGTCACATGACATCCATTATGATATAGGATAGGGATTGACTCTCCAGCAAACATTCATGAAGCGTCTGTTAACTACAGCAGAAGGAAATCCTATGTAGCTTTAATATTGTCAGAAAAAATATCATGGAGGATAGATGAGGACAGAATGGTATTTTTCATGAAGAAAGAAATGGAGAAAGAGTTCCAATCATATCAGTAAGTTTTACAGTGTAGTATTAATTGGCAGGGCAACTGGGGGCACAGGTCTAGTCTGTACTGTGTGTGGCTGGCTCCTCTGGACAGTAGGCATTTAATTATTTGATATGCGATGCATGCATTCTATTCTCTGTCTAACTGAACTTCCTTATTTTGGTCCAGAGGGAATGACCATTTTTGAAATCAAGATTCCACAGATGTCCAAGCTGAACTAAATATTAAAGTTAACTTAAAATAAATTTATGATCAAATATATGACAAAGTATCTCCAAGACAGTGATTCTCCCCCAACAATAAAAATAAATCTATCAAAACTTGCCAGAGCCCTACTATTTATGTGTTTATTGCTTTTGCAATGTGTCTTATTTACCTGTGCTAGTGGCAAACAATAAAATAGCCAGATTAATTTCAAACATTCTGCCTAGATACTTCTGGATAACAAACTCCAGGTAGCTTTTCATATTCTTGTTAAATCCAAGCTTCTTGATTTAAAAGTGAAGATGACTAAGTTGGCTAGTATGGGAAGTAGGTTGACCTGTACGAATAACTAAGAATTTCTAGAATATAGGAAATCTTTGTATGTATTACAAATGATTGTTAGTCTCTCATCTCCGTATTTTGCTGGCACATTTTTTTTTTTTTTATTAGATTTCTCTGTACCTGGGAATGAAAAAGTGCCATTCTTTAGGAGTCTGATAGGGCAGAAAAGCTGAAGGAAGTGAGAAAGCAGTCATGACCAAAGCAAGCAGAAGTAGAATAAAACAGAGGAAGCTCCCTGAAAAAAAAAAAAAGAAGTGTGGGGGGAGGGAATAAATAAGATTTGCTGATTACTTTGTTCAGGTTCCAGCCCCTGGAACAAGAAAGCTTGTCTTTCTGAATGCCACAGAGTAGCTCTCTGAAGAATGGGAGCCGATTTCACAGAATCTGGGACAAAACATGCACTATGTTCCTAAATAAATATTGCAATAAAACATTATGATTTGCATCGTTTATTGCCATCTGTGAGTGCTTTTACTTCACACATTTTAAGCACCGTGGAAAACAAGGCCATATGATTGTGTTGCCTGGATATTTCTGTCAGAACCTAGTGCCCTGGGACTGTGCTGTTTAATGGTTTAAAAAAAAAATAAAGTTAAGGAGTTGTCCTAATTTTTTTTCTATTCCAGGTGAAGTTAGATGCCTTGGGAGTGGCGGAGCCTGTAGGGATGAGTGGCCTAGGTCTTACTGCTAGTTAGGTAGCAGGTCACTTCCCCTCTCTGGAAAATGTGGCTAAAAATAATGCTTATCTACAAGGTTTACAGGGAGAATTTAATGAAATGTCATTTGTGAAGCTTCAATATGGTGCCTAACACAGGTAGACATTAAGTAATGGCAAATGCTGCCATGGCTATTGTTATTAACTAGATATTTTGCTAGCTCTTGCTTTAAAAAAATGAAATGTGTCCCATTTTGAAACATATTCTTGTCATTCTGCTTCCTGCTTCAGTTTCCTGTAGTTGATTTCTTGAAGTAGAATGATACTACCTTTAGTGTGTAATTCTCCCACGATATATTTTAAGTGATTAATCTGGTAAACAAAATGATTAGATTCAGCTTCACTAGCCACTTTGCAAATCAATTAGAGCATGATGACTAATTGATTCTTTGATAAAACAATTGATCTGTCTGGATCAGAATGGTAGGCAGTCGGAAGTATCCTATTTCTATACTCTGCTATTATCATGTGACAGTTGATCAATTTATATGTAAAAATAATTCATGATAAATAAAGAGTTAATAGTATAACCAAATTTTTATTTTGTAAGGATTACAGAGTAGTTATTTCTTTAAACCTCAGTTAATCTGAACCAATAGTTTAACTATTTTCTAAAGGAAAAGTGCCATGGGTGGCTTTATTTAAGTTCCATCCTTAACAATCTTTAGACTACTGTGAGCCACCATCTCCGGTGCCAGAAACAGAGAGAGAAATATTGTCGCTTAAGACAGTCACTTCATTTTTCTTGCCCCTTATTCTATTGCTTTGTTTTTCTCTAAATGTTCAAAACTTAGAAAGGAGGGTTGAATTTTGACAGAGGAGAATAGCTGAAGGAAGAGAGAAAGCAACCAAGATCAAGGCAAGCAAAAGTAGAATAAGATGGAGGAAGTTCCTTGAGATCTACTGGCACCAGGAGATCTCAATTTTTCAATGGTAATATACATTCCTAAAGCTGTCATCAAGTAAACAGTAATTCAATAGTTATTCTACACCAACAGCAAACTAACATGGTGAAGTCTGTGTAACAAGTATGTCCTTCCAAGCTTTCACATCATCTTACAAAAAATAAGAAATTTATGCCTCTTCACACAAAGTATTCATCCAATAATTTTGTGAATAACTTTATAAAGTGGTAGTGTACAGGTGATCAAAAACAATTTCATTTTATAATGAAAATGTGGTCAAGACAAAAAGGAAATTAAATTTGCTATTTTGTTAATATAAAAAAAAATAGTTTCCTTAACATTTGGTTCTTGATCAGGGCCTCTGTGAAAACACAGATGATCACAAAGAAAAATTTCTTTGAGGTCTACAAGGCCTCGCAAATGACTCAGAAATAAAAATTATCATCACTGTTATTTGCTGAGCACTACAGGTATGCATTTTATTTATGCATCTTTTAAAAAATTTATGAAAATGCAACAGGTTTATGAAATAACGATAATATAAACAGTTGAAAGATTGTTAGGCCTTAGAAGCTTAAGCAATTTGCTCAAGTTCATGCTGCTGGTGGGAGTAAGATTAGGAATCTGCTCCTCTGAAACCTGGATCTCAGTAGTGTCCCAAGTTTCCTGTTCCAGGAGATTATGGGGCCACAGAAGAAAGTGATCGATGATGTATACTGAGCCTAAGGAGAGTTACAACATTCTCTCAGGCTTGCACAGAGAGCAAATTGGTAAAGCAATGACCATGACTCATCCAGATGGCTGACACTGGCAAAGCATCTACAAATCGTTATACATGGTTTCAGGGTAAATCCTGATGGGATTTGACTGACCTTGTCTGATACAAAAGTTACATTTTATTTTGTTGTGTAGGTTTTGCTTTATCTTGGTCTTAATGATGTAGCAGAAAAGTCTAACCATGAGGTATAAAAAGGAAAGCTGTATTAATATGCTGAACTGTAAGAGGCTCAACTCTGTAGCTTCCAATACTGTCAGTTGTGCTGATAACCCACTACTATTATGGATTACTGGGCTATATACATACTTTCTCTTTGTTCAATAGGAAGAAAGATTTGTAGTAATAGTTTTTAGATAAGATATCATGTCTACATTTGTACTCTGAGCAACTATTAAGAAGATAACAATATGCAATGTATTAATTATTATATCTGTCCTACTAGCCTGTTGTGAAACTATCTCATTGCTATTTCTTTCTCATTAATATTAATAAAAAATGAAACCTGCAGCCTTTCCTGGGAGCCTTCATGGTACACTGCTTCTCAGAAAGTAGGGGTCATGTGAATACCTATAGCCAATGAGTAACGCTGCAAACAGGGGAGGAGGAAGAAAGCCAAAGCATTGACGAGTTATAAGAGTACAGGCCCAAAACAGGTAGATTTGATTTAAAACCTGAATAATTTTGAAGCTTTTATTCTAAAGCATGCTGAGTCCCTTGAAAATTGAAGAACTTATACTTAAATACTAACAAAGAAACATTTCCAAAGATAAAATTCAATTAATATGTCTTTAAATTATTCATAGCAGTATGCCTTCATAAACTATTTGTGATGTTTTGCTTATATTGAAGCTGGGCTGTTATGAATTTAGAAAAAATTATATAACATTGGCAAAGCTCTGCTGATTTACCAACTTCTGCCAAATTAGATAGAAATTCATGCTAATTTATGTTGGGAAAAGAAAGGAGAATTACACGTTCATCCTATTAACAACATTTTTTATAATAATTAGATGAATACTTTTTGTAACAAGGTGTATTACCTATTTGTGTATTTTATTTCAGCCACTTCTCTACTTCTAGTCCACTACTTCTCAACTTTTACACTCATTTCTCATTAATAGGAAAAATAGTCAGAAGTCACAGTACTGATGGCTGTTGTGTACCAGTGCTCACTATCTGAAAATCTAACATCCTTGTATCAGCAGTCTCCTACCCAGTATGAAAAGCAAGTCATACCATGCAGTTTGTAGAGCACGAGCCAAAATAAGGCAGGCAGTTCAGAGGTAGAGGAAAAGAAAGAATACAGTGGTTGCTAGCCATAGAGACAGGACTGAGTTGGAAAGTGAATACACTCATACTGTTTCATGTGTGTGTGTGTGTGTGTGTGTGTGTGTGTTGTGTATTATGCATGAATGTATACATAAACTATATAGGTAATATGACATTAGATATTATACACAGAGTCAGAAAACTGTTGCCAAACTTTTTCAGATTAGCCTCCAGATACTTAGTCTCTTTCTTTCAAAAGTCAAATTTAAAAAGATATTCCCAGAAACCAAAGGTGCAGCGTCACTTACCATATCATGGTCTGAAACAGGTCCGAAACTCGTGACGAAGATGTCAGTCTTCACTTCGGTTACACGCTCTGATGAAGCAGGAAATTGGGCCAGTGAGTATCTATCAACAGCCCTTATTAGATCTCACCACCACAGACTTACACCCAAATGGGAAATTTATTGGCTTTGATTAGCTATTTCTAAAATTGGTCCACTGTGTAGTCCTGATAATTTACTGCTTACACATGGAATTTCACAGTTAATACTTTGAACAGGGAACAGAACCTAAATATGCCACTTTG
This sequence comes from Myocastor coypus, assembly GCA_004027025.1. Lineage (NCBI taxonomy): Eukaryota > Metazoa > Chordata > Mammalia > Rodentia > Myocastoridae > Myocastor > Myocastor coypus. The sequence continues at coordinate 18,348 of PVJA010010759.1, forward strand.
GGAGGCAAACTTGATGGAGAACTCAGCTGCTTCTTAATGAATTCTTCATAAAGGACATGCTTGTCTAAATTATGCTTAGCTACTTCACAGTACAATAAAATGTAGCCCAGGAATATGCCTTGAACGTTAAATAGTTTCACACAGCTAGAGAGATGCTCCAGGTGTATAGATTATTCTCAGGAAATATGTAGTATGCCTTAGCAAGTCTTCTTAACTTGGTAATGTCTCAAGTGGGTATTTTATAAATAATTATTTTGTTTCATTAAGTCACAATTGGCACACCTTGAGGAAAAAATATAACAGCTTATTTATTTTCAATTTTAAGGTTGAAGACACTATATTATAGAATATAATATTACATGGCATATATTTAATGGCATAGAAAATGTACATTTAATACATTTTTGCTTTACATGTAATGTGTTTTTATTATGTTGGCCACCAGAATCCATACGTATGCCTTTGTTAACTTTCTGCAATAATGCGAGAGTGATTTTTGAAGAAATATAGGCACTCACCAAGAAATAGAAAAATGTTACTTGTAGAAAAGTAATTTGATGGCAAGTGCAAATGGGAAAGATAGCTATGTAATTTTCACATTAATTCTGAAAAATCACAGTCTGATGTCTTAGTAATTTATTGTAAATTTTTGTCTTTGGTGTAGCAGGTTAAAATATGATGCTATGTATGCAATAATGCATTCATTTGAAATAGCAAAGCTGATTGGCTTCCTTGAGCAGTTTCCTTTAGTCAAGACATTCTGCATAATGTGCGTTTGGTATAAACATCTTACAGAATCATGTCACGTGATAGACATGTATGGATCTCAATTGATAAAAGTAACTGGAGCCACCTACATGCTTCAGCAGTCATACTGAAGCTATTTTGTTTCTGTAAACAAATTTGATTGACTTCCAAATGTTTAAATGAGCCTTTTGACATGAGCATTGCCATGGATTTACCTGTTAAGTAATGGAAATGAAGACTTAGGTGGTGATGAGTGATGTAAAGTTGGGTTTTCAGAACGTGTTTGCAATCTCAGCTTTCTTGGGCTACAGCAACTGTCCATAGCTCGACAGCATGGTAGTCAGCTGTGCATCTACACCACCTTGCCCAGTCTCCCTTTATGCTACCCTTGATTCTATCTCTTGCAGGATTTCCTCAACAGGTACACCTCCATCACACAAATTTAGGCATACTATTTTTACCAGAATCGTTTTCTTAGAGAGGATATCCTTTACTCACTAAGATATCATGTGAAGCTAAGACTTTATTTGAATATTAGAGATACTTTTCAGTTAAACACGATAATAAAACTGTTTTGTCCCGTCTCTCTCAGCACTTCCCTTTCCAGACTAAGTGAAGGAAGGATCATTTGGATTTTCTTTTTGGTATAATATGATTTATATTCATTGCTATGAAAAACTACAAAAAGAAAGACAGAGAGTGATGCATTTTTTTGGTATGATTTTGCTCTAAACTCTTTCATGCCTCTTGTATCTGTCTCTGGAAGTAAATGTGTTTTCTTTTTGTGATTTATAGAAAAAATTTCTCACAGCTAATTCTTCCAAAACCACATGATGAAGAGAAATGATATCTAAATTATTTTTCAATATAAATCTTCATTCATTCCTTTGTGTGTGTATGTGTGTGTGTGTGTGTGTGTGTGTGTGTGTGTGTGTGTGTGTGATCTCAGTATGCAGCTCTGACTCTTAGTGATCCTTCTGTTTCCTGCCTCCCAAGTGCTGAAATTACAGGTATGTACCACCATGCCCGGACTGCACCATCAGAGACTGGGGCCAGCGCAGTGGAGCGGGGCCAGGAATTGAACCCTGGTACTTGTGCTTCCCTAAGCGAGTTCTTCATCTACTGAGCTGTACCGCAGGCCCTAATCTTCATTCATTCTAATATTCCTTCTGTGTTATTATTACATTAGCTGGATCAGTCTCCCTTTGTTTTCATTGCTCTATTTTAATTTTCCCCTTATTATGAAGTAGAGAATTTATGGTGGATATCTTATAGGAATTAGTGATATATGGGAAAATATTTCCATCAGGTCTTTTTGTCATTTAAAAAAAAACTTTGAGATGTAGTTTCATTTTTTAAAACTACCTACAAATCCTTCCTGCATACTTGCATGTAATCTTCAAGTTGGGGCAGCTTCCCAAGGGATAATATGACCTTGTTATCTATATCTTGAATATGCACTTTAAGAATGATTTCTAAGAAACAAATGTTTGAAAATTGGCCTGTTAAATGTTTTAGGAATAATCAATTTGAATGACAAAGTACCCTGAAGAACTGAGAAGTCCATTTACTGAATATATAGCATATTTTCCTTCCATTGTTTCTAAAGTAATAGATGGTCATGCTACTTAACAAATTAAAAAGCCTAAAAGCATATTTATAAGATTATCCTACCAATTAAGTAGAATATACAGCATGGTTATGTTTAGACAGATTTATTGCCATGCATAGCTGTTCCATTACCATACAGGCATTAGACACAAATGGAAAACCATTTACATAAATGGCTGCAACTGCATTTTGGTCTATTTTTTTCTTTTATCTATCCTCAACCTGAACCTTATTTACCATCCCACTTCATCATTTTCAAACACTGTATATTTTGTGCTACTAATTCCTTCCCTTTTACAAAACTCAGTGTTACAATATGGAAAAGCAAGGATCCTGTGCTCCAGCCCGGCAGCAGGAATCTCTGAAGTGACTTTCTGACCACACACTCCAGTCATAGAGACATCCATGCAGACTACCTAGCTATTTTCTCTATCTTCTTCTCTCACTCCCCTCCAAATGTTAAAAATACTGCCACACCCCCCAACTGAGGGACACCTATGAGAAAACGCAGGTCCTAGTTAACCATGGAGTGGAAGGAGTGGGCAACAGCATGAGAAGGGGAAGAAGTCGAGGCAAGAGGAACTCTGCCTGCCGCCATCATTGTGCACACCTCCGCTCTGCATCTACGGTGTGTGGCTTGGAAATTCTGCCTGCTAAATACCTCTGTCCCTCTTAACGTACAGAGAAGAGTTGCGAAGGCTTGTAAGGCCAAGTCATGAGCACTGGCAATAAATATCAACAACACAGCAAAGAGTAGCAGGATTAACTCCCTTTGTTTAATGCCTCCTTAGGTTCTCAACCAGGCTTAAGTGCGAAGTATTCTTTATTATTATTATTATTATTATTATTATTATTATTATTATTAATGTTATGGCTGGCTCTGCCTGCTCTGGGGGAGGCGCTGGCGCAGCATGTGGTGCTGGGGATTGAACCTCGGTCCTTGTGGTTACCTAAGCTTGCTTAAGGAGATGCTTTAGACCGCTGAGCCATCTCACCAGCCCCATTAAGTGGGAAGTATTCTTATACTCAAGGGTTTTGGCTAAGACTTAAGAAAATTGCTGAGCAGCCTTGCTTTTCCAAATGTTGAGAGGATTTCATCCTTTTGGTTCCCTCACTTCTATGAGATTTCCACACAAAAGCTGTCTGTCTATGTCTGTCTGTCTGTCTGTCTGTCTGTCTGTTTCTATAATCTATCTATCTATCTATCTATCTATCTATCTATCTATCTATCTATCTATCATCTATCTATCTATATCTTATCTATCTTTAGAAATAACTGGAAGACCCCTGAGCCTTTCTATAGATCACCATGAACAGTCAACATACTTTCATGCCTCTGTGTTCTTCTTAAGTGGATACAATATGACTCTGGGATTTGAGATGACAGTCAGAAGAATAATAGACCAAGCTGATACTGAATATGACTGAATTATTTATAAAACTAGAGAATTATCTGAACATAGAAATTATGTAAAATAGGGCTGGGTAGATAGCTCAGTAGGATAAATGCTTGCCTAGCAAGCACAGGTCCTGAGTTCAATCCCCAGTACCACACAAATAAAAATAAAAAAGAAATAAAAAGAAAAAGAAAGAAATCACGTAAAATAACTTGACTGAGATATATGGGAAGGGCTAATTATTCAAGGAATTTTTCAATCTGTTTCCTTCGCAACACTTTGCCATATCCAATGTAAACTTTATAGATTCTCTAAGCATAAACAAAGGCATATATTCATTTTCATTTGTATATGTTCATTTTTAAGGAAAAAACAATTGAATGGAGTTACATAAAATGGACAATGGTAATGATATTATTATTAAACTTGTTGAGATTACCTAAAAATAATGTCATTATAAAATGTTTGATCATAAATACACTGAATGTATTTCTTAAACACATCTTCAGACAGTGCATGCTGTGCATATGTGCATACAGACTAGTATATGTAGAAACATGTACTAATGCTATAGCATATACTCTTGATGAACAAAAGATCTATTTTACTGGGAATTTTCTACAGTGTAGATTAGCCTGCTGGTAAGTATTGAAATAACACATATTTTGAAGTGATAATTCAAAATGATGATTAGTATGAGAGGTAAATATAAGATAAAATAAATAGATAAATGCATAAATATGTGGTAAGCGGAATAGTAAAATAGTAAGCACATTAGATTAAGAGGTTAAGCTGCATGGTTTTTAGATAGAATTCTTTAATCTCTCAGGACTTATTTCCACACTTCTTGAATGAAGAAATATCTCCATAGTTAATTATATAACATTGGACTGTTAAAGATGAAGGTAGCAATAAAAACCCTTCGAGAGGTGTTTGCTGGGTGCATTAATTTAGCAAATAAGCATTCCTATCTGTTAGCTCGGCATGATTTCAGGTAACAATATTGTAGTAAAGTACAAAAGTGCAAAACATCTACTCTATAGCACACCTCACAGATGGTGTCAGGAAAGCTAGATTAGATAACTAGACAGGTATGCAGATATAATAGGTACAGTTGCATAACAGTTATGTAAAGGTACATACAAACAACTCAAACCATCATAATGTACTGAAAGAATGTCATTTAAATGAACTAAGACTGAAAAACTGAGAAAAATTCAGAGGTAGACAAATCTAGGCAAAGGTAATAAAAGTAGAGAAAAAAATCAAAACAACAAATATAAGCTCGGGGTCAGTATGTTTAAGAAGGAGAAGCGCAGCATAGTCAGAACTTGATGATGTCAATGATCACAGTGCAAGATGATGCTCCAGAGGCAAGTGGAAGCCCATCTGAGGTCTTGTGCGTTTCAAAAAACAGATGCCCTTTGCTTCATTGCACTACATCCCTGGGTACTGATGTCATGGGATGTTACTTGTGTTTTTTAGGAAGATAGCTGACATTATATGTATAGCAAATTGTCACACTGAATGTAATAAGTGAAATGGAAGAAGGAATGAATGGAAAAGAATTATAGGAAATATCAACAATACCCACTATGATACTCTGTTCCATATGACATTGTCTATATTATCCACAGAAGTGCTTTCTTTTGATAATGTTGACTAGATTAAGTTCCATGGAGTCATGGGTTATGGAGGAGCGATTTCTCCTTCTTTGAACTGTTTTGTCTATTCACAAAGGCGAATAGGATATGGGAACCAAATAAAGTAAGGTTAGGCATCATAATAACATGTATCTCAAAATTCTGCCTTGAAATGGTCCTGTTTATAAATTAAAATAGTTTGTGCTGCCGTATAAGCACATCAGTGTATGTATGTATCATGGAATGGGGCAATGCTTCAGCTCTTTGCTGACCTGCCCAGAGCAATATTTTTGCTCTCTGTCCTTGATTTCTATTTTCTTACTGCCTTAGAGAAATTGGCCACTTTCTCTTAGATGATGTAAAAGGCTATTTCATTTTGCATGTATTTTGTGAGTAAATCCAGGTAGAGATAGAAAGTCAGGCTTTAAGATATTTAATCAATTCCAGATCCTTTTCTTTGTTTCAGATTCCCAGTATTCAAATGACATGAGTATTTCCAAGGGGGGAAAAAAAGATCAATTACAGAAAATATTTATCCAATTTCTACTGAGAAACTTCTCTTCCCTTCCTTATTATACCAGGTTTTCCTACTTGAGAGTGCTAACCTCAAGGAGGTGTGTATGTGGCATTGGAATTGTTTTGGGTGGGAGTGTCTGTATAAACTTTGATCTAACCTTAAGGCACCTTGTGTTTCCTATTAGAATATTTTAGTCACTGAAAATATTAGTATAAAAAGCTTCGAGAACTATTCTACTATGTAAGAACTTGTTTTGTGTTATATCTTCCAAAAAAAGATAGTCTGTGATGATTAACAATGAAATTCTTATGTCCAGAACACTATATTCTTTAAAGAACAGGAACACCAAATACAGTTGCCGTCATAAAAAGCAATAATCCAGAGAAAATATTCTCTTAAAAATCCCAGAAACAGAAGAGTAGTTGCCAAAACAAATAAATAAACTACAGCTGCTTCCTAAGACTGGCCTGTGTCCCTGGAGAACAGCTGCCCTAGCCAAGCTTTATCTCGGAGAATTCTGTGCCCCACTCAGGAAGATGACCTCTACAGAGCACCTCAGAAGAGAGCAAGTGGCTCTGTGCGCATGCCAGAGCTCTATGGGGGGTGGGGGAGCAAGGCTGGACTCCTTAGACAAGTTGGATTCAGAGTGGCTTCAGAGATTTTAGCTAGTGTAGGATAAAAGGTGCTTTCTATTCATCTTAAAAGTTCCTCCTGGGCTTTTGGTAGCTGTCTGTCTTTTCTCTGAAATTGAACTAGGTTATGGAATTTGAAAATATAGATTTTCTGTGGAAATGAGTTTGATTGTCCAAAATTTGTGCTCCATGCCTTGTATTAAAATAACCATATAAAATTTTGTAACTGAAAAGAAAGGATCCCAAAAAGATAATTTCAAAATACAGAATTGAGCAGCATTTTTCTGATAAATTGAACATAACTAGCAGGAAAAGGTATTAAATAATCTAAATCATTTTATATATTTTTTTTCAGTAGAAACTTTTTATTTTGTCTAACACTATTATATTTGTCTATCACTATCACAGAATATCCTTTCTTTTATGAAATTCTTATCTGTCAGTATTGATATGTACTTATTTAAACATTGGTTAAACACAAATATAAAGATAAGTACAAATTTTGTCTCTGATCTTAATATTGCATAGGGTGCAAAATAATAATAACAGTGTCATGAATAATACGCATCTGATAACAACAGAAATTTAAACTTCGAAAGTGTGCAGCGACACTGGTGAGTCCATGGCACACACGCTGCAGTAGGTACACAGAGTCTCTAACAGAATGCCAGCCAGGCCAGTCACTCCAGCAGCCCAGCCTCAGATAAAAGTTAATTTTTCTAGACTGAACTCTCAGTGGTCAGGTTTAATGACAGTGTTGGCACTTTATGAAAATGAGTAGTTTTTGGTTACAGTTCCAGCAGCTGGTCTCCAAGAGGTTTAGAGGCTCTGTTACATTCTCTCATGAAGACATGGTACTAAGTGGCACAAAAGTTGACAACATTAATATTCTTTTTGCCACACTTTTAAATTGTCAACCTTTTCTTATTTCTATAACAAGAAGCACTACCTATGATACAAGCTAATTCCCTTATATGCCAATGTCAATTGGCCAGGAGTAGAGAGTTTCAGGAGAGGTTGGGGTTCTTTTTTTTTTTTTTTTTAGATTTTTTTTTTTTTTAGAATTTTTTTTCTTGTTTCAGAACTTTTGTTTGTTTGTTTATTTATTTTTTTATGGCTGGCTCAGCCTGCCCTAAGGGTAGGGCTGGCGCATCATGTGGTGCCGGGGATTGAACCGCGGTTCCTGCAGGCGCCTAAGCTTTCCTAAACAGGCGCTTTAGACCACTAAGCCATCCTTCCGGGCCAAGGTTGGGGTTCTTATGCTTTCAATCTGAAGTCGCTTCAAATCACTGGGCTAAAGATTAAGTCCAGTTGTTTTATGAGCACATGAATAAAAAGATCAGGCAAATTATAGTAAGATCCCAGTTTAGGATCGTCCCTGTTTCAGACTTTCCTGTGTATTACTGGGCCTTGTGTTAGGAACATTCTTAGATGCAAATAAGTTGCAGGGCTAGTGCTCGTGTCTGCACAAACGGTCACAATGGTGCTGCTGGTGCTTACAGCACAGTGTGAAAGTGGACAGCAGTGCAGGGCTCAGCCAGACCCCAGGGTGTCGGGAAGCAAGAGGTAAAGCAGTGGTGATGTGGAGGGGGCTGCTAAGAAGTGCAAAACAATCACAATGGCAACAGAAGAGAAAGTAATGGAGAGACTGGGCCAGGGTGAAAAGATGGAGGCTGCTCATCCTCTGCACATCAATTATTCAACCACTGGTATAATTCTAAAGAACAAGTACAATGTCGTGCAACACGTCAAGTGTTTTTATGCTTTACTCTATATTTCTGTCCAAGGTGTGTAAGGCTCACTTTGTTAGACTAATGATAAAATTGGGCTCCAGGCATTCTCTCAGAACAGAACTCAAAACTTACCGTATATTGCAGAACAAGACAACTTGGAGGCATAATTTATTTTTTAAATAAAATGTTAGTGATAAAATCCTTGAAAGGAAACTCCAGTGGCAAATGTTCTGCTGCATCCTATTAATTACTTAGATATCAGCTCTCAATCATATAAGTTCACTTAAATAACATTAAAAGGCGGGTGCACACCTGTAATTCTAGCACTTGGGAGGCTGAGGCAGAGGATTGGTGCAAGTTTAATACCAGCATGGGCTACAAAAGTGAGCTTAAGGGCAGCCTGAACTGCATAGCAAGACCCTGTCTCAAAAGGACAAAATTAAATTAAATTAAATTTAAAAACACACAATCAAACCATTCCAATCTATATCACATAGCTCAAAAGAAAAACCTTTGGCTAAATATTGTTAAGTACACAGCAAGGATATAAAATGCTCATTAAGTCCAGGTCTTGCTATTAGTTTACAAATCTACCTCTTCACCCATCCATGCGGAAAGCTGTCTTTTCAGGGTTACCTAGGTTTCTTTCCATGACCATCTTTATTTGTGCGGTTTGTTGAAATTTTTGAGAGGCACGCATGCATTATTTACTGAGAATACATTTGAAATTTAATTGAGAAGTTAAAATCATATTGATAGCAACTAAAATGAACAGAAATATGTGCCTCAGTCAAGATGTTATTCCTTCAAATCTACGCTATTTGTGTCCCAGCTAAAAAACGATTTGCCTCAATTTGTTTTCAAGAATGTGAGGTGAATTTGTCGATGAATTCATCTTTTGAGAATTGGATGGTTATTGAACCCCAGTCCTACCAAAAAAAAAAAAAAAAAAAGAAAATTGGATGGTTAACCAGTCCTGTTGTAGGAGAAGCCTGGACCTTTTAAGTTATGAACTGCGCATTTTAAGTCTGGCTCACCTGAGGATTTTAGGCTCTCGGGAAACACAGGGAAGGTGGCCACTGGAAGGAGATTATTTGCCCTTAAAACCTGAAATCTTCCTTCAGAACTAACCTTTGGATTTCAGCTTTGGGTTTTATTTTCCTGTTTCCATATTTTTGGGAGGACTCAACAGGAAGGCAAATGAGAAGGTGCCGAGATGGGGGTGGTCCACCAGGAGTAGTAGTTAGCATTTTAGGAAGCCAGAGAGCATCCAAGACTCCTTAGTTTTCTTTTTCCTCAAGCAACTCATAGAAAATGGGGAAAATGAATTTTCTAGGGCATCTTTTAGCTTGGTCTTGGTTGAAAGCAAAAAAAGGAGTTGTGCTTTTATCCAGAAGAGCCCTGCATCTGTCCCCCTCCTTTGATGAGAATTTCACTGCTGTGTCACCTTGGTCAGTCCTCGTCACTCACGTCGTAGCGTCTGTCCTGCCTTTTCTTCTCTCCTTTGGTCTTGGACATGTTGTGTTTCATTTTTCTGAATTTTACCTTTCTTTCTTCCCCAACTGTATTATTTTTTTCTACTGAGTGTGCATTAAATAAGCATTTTTAGAATACCATTTTTCAGCTTTGAAGTGCAGGAAGAAACAGCCCTCCCTATCTTGTCAGCAAAGAAAGATACTGTAAATAGAAATGCATTCAATGATTATCCAGAGTTTGGATTTGTTTTGGGTCTCCTGATAAATTTAATTTGAGTTTATTTGAAGTGTGCTTTCATTTACTTTGTACTACAATTATGAACATGGCTTATTTTTATCTTCGTATTTTTGAGTTGAGCATATTTCATTCCTAGAATTCTACCTATGGTAATAGATATTTTATTCTCCAGTCCTTAAGAACTCCCCTGTGGATTATCTCTTGTCATTTTATCCTTTTATTCTCATTTTCTCAGGATGCCTCCTGGCCTTGAAAATGTAGCCTTTTGAAATAGCATTGCAATGTTTGCGATCTGATTTCTGTCAACCCCTCATATGTTTTTTTTTTTTTTTTTTTTCTCATCATTAGATGAGAAAAGGTGCAAACTTGAAAGAATTAATACTGTACATTCTGATGCAGTATGTGTTTCTAAATACAGAGGCAGGATAAATTTGGGCAGAGCAGAAATTCTTATCTTAGTCTGAAGACTCAGGTTAACGGTGCTGTCTATGTTCTGAGGATACTGACAAAAACTCCCTGCTCTATGCAGAATGTTGATGATTTGGTGCAACCCAAGTTTGATTACCATAAAGAGGACAAAGGCCACATTCTCCTATAGAAGGAAGTCACTCTAGCTGTGGTCATGAATTTCCTCAGAGGGAGCTTTTGCCTCTTTATGAGTGAATAAATTAATCAAATATTTCCCCTAAACAGTCTTCTTCTCTGTAAGCAAATGGCTTATATCAAACATAAAAGGAATCTGTTTGACTGTAAAGATTTACTAAAATTCATGTCATATTTAAGGAACCAGATCTTTGTGGTAAGAGCAATGAAATTAAGTATTCCTGAAGAAAAAAAGTAAGTTAATTTTAACATGCCAGTCAACCATCAACAGTGTTAACATCTTTCTCTTGTTCTCTGGTTTATGATATTTTTAACAATGTCTTAAAATAATATTTAGAATTTAAACTGCAGTTCTCTACTGACAGACACTTCCTGAAAATATATGTAAAAATACTGATGATTTTCTGTAATGCTATCCTCACGGGTTAAAAATACACTCCAAAACTATAAAAAAAATTAAGCTTATTCAGTATTGAAACCTTACAAAATTCTCCAACTTAGTACATTTAATTCTACTGTAGTCCCTGAAAATATTTAAAATAGAAATATAGGAAAGATTGGAGGAGCTCCTTTTTAATTTGTTTTAATATTTATCATAAACTATAAGGTAATGTTTCTAGTAAGAAGAGATTGGAAGATAAAAGGGAAATCTTTAGCAAAGACTAAAGCACGCCCATTTTTTAAAGTAGTTGTCCCAGGTTCTGGAATTCTCGGTCACTGTAGCATAGTCTACTCACATCAGTGTGAAAGGAGCTACCTTGTCTGTGTCTGCAATGACTACTTCTGATCTCTAATTTACCTCTCTTATTGTTTACATAGATTAAATGGCTATAACAATACATTCAAAACTAGTAATGTTGAAGATGAATCAGTGTAGTCATTTCCCTAATCAAATTTTCCACTTTCAAAAGTACTGAAAATGAACTTTTTAACCTATTCTTACTCTGCACAGATCTCTACAAAGTCCTTAGATCTCTAGGGCCTGCAAGGATTAGTTCAAATAATTCCTGCCTTAACTGTATTCAAATAATGAGTTCCCATATATATATATATGTATTGTTTAAGAATTATATGCAATTAGCCAAAAAAAAAAACTGCAGTTAATTCTTGTTACTTCCACCCCAATAACAATATGACAACACAGCTGATGTTAGAGAAATTCTGTGTGTTTGTATAATTCTTCACCAAACTGAAAATGACACCCAGATCTTTAAGGATATTCATACACTCACATCAAAATGGTAAATAGGATTTCCTAAATTAGGATGAAGACAATGGTTTTCAATATGTTTCACAGTTCTTATTTTTGTAAAGAAGTTTATCACAAGCAGGAACAGCATTAAGTAAGGAACCGTATTCATTTTTATCAGTACTTCCATAAGTATTGTTTTTTTTAAACTTATGCCAATAATCTGGGGTTTTTTTGTACATCCCTCCCCTATTAATAACTTTTTCAAATTACTTCAAATTCTGTGAATTGAAACAACTTTCCTGGAGCCAATCCAGATGGTTAGTCGCACACAGACTTTATTTTAATATATCATCTAGATAATTATGCTTCGCATTTTATGATCACTTCGATTTGACTTAGGAGTTCTCTTCTTCCTTCCCTTCCTCTCTCCCTCTTCCCTTTTGCTGTTCTTCCCCCTCTTTGATTTTCCTTTTCTTCTGAGAGACTGAGGGGTGGGATGAGAGAGATACTACTTTGCTCTGCTAGACTTGAACACCCAAGATCAAAGGATCCTCCTGCCACAGAATCCAGTGTAACCAAGACTATAGCACCTGTTACCACAGCTGGCAACTCCAGGGTTATTTATTTATTTTTATTAAAAAGTCAAATAAAAGCTGGGTAGAAGCAGCACTTGAAGAAATTGAAAGAGTGTATCTCAAAATGAATGCCTGAAACTGATAAGAAGGATGTTAGCTGAGACCTATCGCACATCTTCCAGTGATGAGGTTGTTCTTGGGCAGCTTCAAAACTGACTCAAGACACCCAACCATGTGTCTACACCATGGAAAGTGTGTTCTAAAGGACTCTAAGCTCCTACTATCATTCAGTTGTAAAATCAGTGTTTGAACGCTTAAGTTCCTTAGTTTTAACTTATCTATGCCAAGTGAAGAAGAGGGGTTTCCTTACTATTGGCATTCCATGCCTACTTAGATAATGCTGTTAAGTAATTTCTGCAAGTGTGTTGGAAAAGATGGAGCAGTAGTGATAGCTGAGGATCATGTTGGATTCTCTTTTGACTGTGAACTAGAATTTATTTGCTCACCTCACTTGTTTTCCTCTAAGATCAATATTTCAATGTTGTTTCATTAATCTATTTAAATAAATAAAAGTTTTATAATTTTAAGGAATATTCAGTACGTGTGCCATTACCTGAGCTATGTAACTGCTGTTACGTATGTTTATATGGCATTTTTATTTTCTTGATTAGCAGAAATTCTTCCCTATAATGAATTTATAGATATTTCAAGAGAAATAAAATTTTAATACCAAAAACTAGAAAGTATACTCTAATGCTTAAAAAAAGATCTATCTTATTTACCATTAACCCTAGAGGTGGTGGTAAGCTAGCTCAGAATAGAGTATCTATATTAGTACATAACGATGAAAAGAAATGTTTTTGTTTGTTTGTTTATTTCTTGAGGCAGGGCTCTTTATGTAGTTTGGCTGACCTTGAACTCACTACTGCACCCAGGGCTGGACTAGAACATCCTGCCATCTTCCTGTCTCAGCCTCTTAAGTGTTGGAATGTTCAATGTGCACCATCATGCCCAACTTCAAAACACATGTTTAGTGAGTAGAAACAAAAATGTCTTACTCAAACTCAGTGCAAAAGTAGCAGTGCCAGGCGAAGTTGATAGTCTGAAGTGGGAATGTGATTCCCACTTGTACATATATCATCAGATATGTCTGCATATTAGACATATTAGACGGAAAGCTCTGTGCCACATCTTTGTCATATTATCTGGGCATCACTTACTACCTACAGTTATGTGCACAAAACTACTGTGTCAAATTGAATTAATATTGAGCAACCTATTAAAAAATCAATTTTAAAACTGCATGCTCCCATTTCCGTGAGATGACCACTGTCAGGGAGAGCAAGAATATAACAATAAAGAAAAAATATATGGTATGGTTACTTACCTCCCAAGCCTGGTCTCAGGCGATTGTCGTAACCATCTAGAAGTCGATCCAAAATCCTGGTGAAGACAGTGGTGTTGTCTTTGAGTTCATCTTGAACTGAAGGCTGTGCAGAGCTGGAAGAAACGTGAAGAGAAGGACCTTACATGCTACATCCATTTCACCAAAAATCCCTTTCTGATGAAAAACTTCCCTAAATGTTTGTACTTGCTGTTGAGTCTTTAAAAAAATTTTTCTGGCAACTTCAAAAAAAGAAAAGTCCCGTATTTTAGCTCTTGCCATTTTCTCAAGTTTTTCCTCATCAAATTTAGTCCCCCTATTCTGATATTTCTAAATCTGAAAGGAACATAGTGCAAAATGAGTTTTATGTTTTGTGTCCTTACTTTTTGAATTTTTGACGTGTGCATTATGTTGTAGTGTACACAGTATCTTCTTCACAGAGCAAGCAAAACAGTGAACACAAGTAATGAAAGAAGTCTAGAAAACTTCTTCTCAAGTTAAAAAACCATATATCTACATTTATGGCAGTTACAAGCCAGTTCGTAGCTTTGTTTATAAATCCACATGTAATAAGACAAGCAGTTTTCCCTCCTTTGACATACATTTTTTATCTTCTTCCTGTATCTCTTCTTTGAATTTTTTGTTGTCCTTAATTTAAGATAATTAGATGTGAAATAGATCAAACCTATTTCCCAAGTTAATTATGCTTCAAATCAATATTGAAATTTCTGTCCCCATAAGATTTACTTCCAGATTTTTCAATGTTTTTGTTCAAACCCTAAATATTGACTTTTGTCATTTCAGAATTCAGACACAGAAGAGTCCTTGGAAAAGATCAGGTTCAATGTTCTTCATTTATAGCTTAGTGGAATATTCAGTTCTCGGGTGCTACTTAAGAGAACACCACAGTTTGTGAGCCCATCTGAACTAGACATGAGCTTTTATTAACTTTTAGGGTAAAACTCTTTTTCCATTTTTCTAAGTAGGAAAGATTATCCCTGTTTGGATCTTACTAGTTGAGAAAATAACTGATCTGCTTACCTCATTATTAATTTATTTCTGATTTTCAGCCTCATAGTTCATATATTATTTGCTGTATCACTCATATTAATACCTACATTCCTTGAAGTAGACTTCCTGTAATGATTAGCATGAGACCCCACAATCCTTTAAGAAAAAGCATGGCTAGTCTTAGCGAACCTCACTCCCTGCTACACTTCACCAGAAGTTCTGACCTTGACTACAATGAGAAATGGCCATAGGGCACAGACGGATCTACCACAGATCTATCTTTTCATATTTTCTAGCTAATGGACATTTTTTGCTTCATTCTAGTGTATTTATATTACTGAGAAATATAAGAAAAATGGTGACATTTTAGTCAAAATTAACTTATTTGACAGGAGAACTGTACTCCAATTTTCATTTCAAAAGCAAACTTTTACATGGAATTAATATGTATTGGCAACATGCAATCTATGCTTTTCAGGTAAAGTTTTAACTTACTAAGTTATATTAAAAAACTATCTATGGCATGAGATATATAAAGTGTGTCCCTATTAAACAATGCCTTATTCTGCTAAATTCAACATTAATGCCATACAGATTAAGGGTGTACTCTTTTCTGGTAAAATTAAACATTGTAATTTTTTTAAAATCACATTTTTAATGAACTCTGTGATTTCCACTATGTCTACCTGGCAAATGACAACCAGAATAAAAAAACAGTTTTCTGGAAGAAATTATTTATAAAATCCCATTGTCACAAAGCAACTGCCATGCATGCAACTTTCAAGGATATTGGAAGGTCATCTTAATAAAAATGGAAAAGCACTGCTAGCGCACCTTATGCTGTGAAGGGCTCCTGATACAGAATTCCACGTAAGAAAGCAAAATCAAAAAGGGGAGGTAAAGTGGGATGAGATGGCCGAGTACAATTAAATTGTCACCCAGTCTGAGGAATATGGGGTGGATGTTACTCTTACCTGTATTCCCCATACTTTTAAAGCTTATACAAAATGTAAGAAATGTTTTTCTCTCTGTTTTTGTCTTATAATTTTTGCTTTTACCAATAGTTTGTATTGTGTTACATGTATCAAAAGAGATTTCTTGGGGCTGGGGAGATAGCTCCGAGGCACAAGTGCCTGCTGGGCAAGTGCAAGGTCGTGAGTTCGAACCCTGGTCCCACAAAAAAAAAAAAAAAAAGAGAGATTTCTCTCCTTCCCACTTCTGCTATCTCATTCAAATAGAACTCCTTTGATGGATTTTCTAATATCTTTACTTTTAATTTATTATGTCACATTGTAGTTGCTGAGAAAAAAAACCTGGGTGAAAGAGCAAGGTCATTTATTTAGTAATGAATAGTTATGTCAATATAGTGTTTCCTAAAGGCAATATATATTTTGAAGAGCAATGCCAGTTATATTACCTGATTTGATTCCATAAGAACCGCTATGTAATAAAACACTGTGCACTAACTCCATCTACAGGTCATTATAATAGTAACACTCGATACAATTTTTCAAAAGCAGAACTCAAATTAGGAGTATCTGACAATAATTGTCCTGCTCATGTAGTAGTCAGAACTTACTATGCGCGATGGGCAAAAGTGACAATACTTTCACCATTTTAAAAGCTCTACTCATAAATTTATGTATCTTTCTGGGCTAGTTCATCTGTTTTCCCTTAAGTCGTTAAGGGTTCATCATTACATTTGAAAAATTACATTTTTTTTACAAATCTCTAATATTTCTTAAGAACCCAAAGAACAGCTTATACAAGACAGTTTAAGGCAGATAAAAAAGAATTCAAATTTTTTAGTCATTTATACAGTTGCAACTATAATGTCATGACTTTTATTGGATCAGTAGAAGATATTCTGAATATAGTTAAATTTGTTAAATTGTTTCTATTAATTTGTCTACATAATAATTATGCCTAATTAGAGGAGTTAGACTTAACCTAATACTTTTAAATGTTGTTCTAGAGTGTGCTGCTCTCTTGGTTATACACAAATGGCTTCAAAACAATATGCACATGCATTTACTGAGATTTAAGACTTCCAAATTGAAAACATTATTTTAGACTTTCCCCCTTTACATATGCACAATGTACTCTATAATATTTATAATTGGCTAGAAATTTTCTTTTAGAGAAGCAACTTATAGTATGCAGGCATTATTTGGGGTAGCTTTTTCCATGAATTGAGAAGCCGCATGTTTCGTTTAGTTACAACTAATCTTTGAAAAGTTCAATTATGACTTAAATGTTTAATTAATACATTTCTTACTAATGGGTTAAGTGTATAACTAACATTCAAACAAGATGCCTAGTTTTTCATTCTATCCTTTAGTCTTAGCTGGAATTTTATAGCAGCTAAGGTGTTTTCTTTCTTTTTTTCTTTTTCTTAATTCCCTTAGTCATGAATTCGTCTGTAGACAATTTTCTTCCTCCTGAAGGAATAAATAAAAAGTTACAGAAATTGCCATGCAGATTGAAAATAAAGTGTCCCCACCTTCTTCCAGTCAACGTGCTCAGGAGGAGGGTCCAGGCCCAAAGATAGTCAGAGAGACTCGGACTTGTCTTCATCGCGGGCTTGAGCAGCTGGAAAGTAGAATAAGTAGAGATCAATGTGTCTTGCAAGGAACATCAGGTTAGAACCACCAGGGCTGACTGAGGCAGCTCAGATGAATGCTTTGAATTCAGGAAATGACCTCACTGGAATATGACACCTCATTGGAAGCAATGGAAACCTGGACCATCCATTCTCCAAGTTCCCTTCACATTGCTCCATTCAAAAGTATAGCTGTATCTTAATTCCTCTTGTGAGAACACAAGCTGAAATGCTTTCAGGTGACAGTATTGCTCAACATAAAGAAGTGTGCGTTTTCCCTAGGTGTTATTTTATGATAGTTTCCTTTATTCTCCTCTTGTTGTTTACTGTCTAAGATTTTGAACCTCTCTGATTTGAACCTCATCACTGAACTCTCCTTTGAATTTTTTTAGTGAATTTCTGTAACAGAAA
Organism: Myocastor coypus; assembly: GCA_004027025.1. NCBI lineage: Eukaryota > Metazoa > Chordata > Mammalia > Rodentia > Myocastoridae > Myocastor > Myocastor coypus. Next base: position 36,119 of record PVJA010010759.1, read on the forward strand.
AGGCATTTAGAAATAGAATGTGGTAGCTTAACACACGCTGTTCACCGAATTCATCTCTGTATTCTGCATGTACCTTGGCTTTAGAAGCAACTGTATTATCTCTTTATAAAGACCATTGGAAACACACTGTTGAATGCCAAAGTCCGTTTTCTATTCTCTGCCTGTGATTGCCTTGTTAAACATGCTCACTAATGCTTCTGCGAGGCTAAGGGACATACTTTACAGTCAGGCCATGTGCTGATCTCTCTCTCCCTTACATACAAACTGCACACAAACATGCCCACACACATCCTTCAGTCCTCCAGATTTGCTAGGTTGCGGCTAGAAAATGTTTCATCTCCAACAGATGGAAGCTGGAACGCTTGGCTTTTGCATGAAAAAGGATTGCTTTTTCCTCTTAGGTTAAAGTGCAATCAGTCAGGATCTGATGGTTGGATATAGACTTGGTGGTGGGATGCTGGCAAAATGGAGAAATGGTGAAGTGGAGAAGCCTTAAGGAATGAAACGTATGCTTGACCAATTTAGGGAGTCAGCATTGGATAAACAGAGGACTACCTGACTATGGAGCAGATATGGGATCATTTTACCTTGATATCTTGGAACTGATTCCATCCAAACATGAGAAATGTTAAAGGTATTTGTTAGCACTTTCCTTAATCTACATAAGTATTCCAAGTATCTTAAAACACATTTGAATAAGAACTCTGCAATTTAATGTGGTATGTCTTTAAATGCCTCTGCCAAATGTTTCCCATACTCTCAGGGATCATTTTAAATCAGTAAATGCTATTAAAAACAAGCTTGTAAGCAACGAAACATAATTAATGAGTTTATAGTGCAATGGTGTACAGACAAGAACTGTGAGCTTCTCATAGCTCTTAATTTAGTGACTGACTTTGACACAGATGAGTAAACTATGACAAGAAATCTGGGGTAAATATCATTATGTTAAAATATTGCATCTAAATGTCACAATTATAATGTACCCTTCCATTAATCTTTAACTTCTCTTAGCCCTTTCAATTTTTGTTGATCTTTATTAAAAAAAAAAAAAAAAAAAGAGGATACTCCTAAAGGGATAAACAGATCCAAACAAAACCCTAAAGTAAGAAACCATAGCTTGTGGCCCTTCTGTTATATTTTAAAAAGAGAAAAATAAATCTAGCATGGCATTTCAAGAGACCAAGAAAGTTTCTTGCATATATAAACCTAATAGTTTAAGGAAACACTGAGCAGGCTCCTTCGCCTGTCCACCTGCAGTCTCACACACACACACACACACACACACACACACACACACACATTCCAAACACCCATACCCCCTGCTACCCATATCGAATAATGAATTGAGTTTTTCCTGTTCAGAATGAGAGAGACCCCCCAAACTCACAACAGAGGGAATATCAGCAGCGTCCACGGGGGAAAAAAGAAAAGAAAGAAACAAAAGAGAAGAGGCATTTGTTCACCCAGAATGAGATAGTGCTTTTCCTGGGATGGTACAGGGAAGCAGGTTTGTGGTCCCAGCTTCTTAACTTTCATTGATGGCCCCTAACACCCCTCCCAAACTCGCCCCAACTCCCCCAAGCGAAAGAAGGAAAGATAGAAAGAAAGAAAGAAAGAGAGGCCAAAACAACATGTCACCACCCACCACTCCGCGGAATAAATCAAATCTGCCCAAGAAAGGAGAAGAGAAAAGAAAGAACAAATCATGCTCCTCTCTCCCTGCAGTTTTCACCCTGAGAGAGAAGCATCCCTTGCTTCTACCTGCTGGAGAACCCGGCTCTGGTCCAGCCTGCTCTTTCTCTCCTTTCCCCCAACGGTAGCATGCCTGTCTCTCCAGCTAGGAAAAGCCTTGTTCCGAGACTCGTGTGTCGCGGTCCGAAGCCGCACTTACCTCGGGCCCCCTCTGGGAACCGGATCGCTCAGGACCTGGAAAGTGTGCGCAAGAGAATCGCGGAGAGCCGAGCCGGAGCCGAGTGGAGCGGCGCGGGTCTGGGGCGGGCGGGCGGGCGGCGGCGGCGGCGGCGGCGGCGGCGGCGGCAGCGGCGGCGGCGGCGCGCGGGGCGGAGGGCGTCCTCGCTCGGCCTCGCTCACTCGCTCCGGGCCGTCATGGTGAAGATTTCAAACCCAAATTTGCTTCCCCAATATCCAATCTGCAGCTATACAACAAAAGATTTCTCTTTACCAAGACAGTAGTAATACGTCCCAGGGCAAACCGGATGTGAAATAGGCGGTGACTTCATGCCAGAGAGATTTTATTTTAGAAAGGAAGGTGGTACCAGCCTCTGGATCTGGAGACCGATCCGCCCATTTATTATATGCAGCGCAATTTAACTTGCATCGCTCTGGCCCTAATCTCCTGCGCTCTCGCTGCAGACTCAAATCCTTCCACAATCTGCTGCAAGCATTGCTTTTTGGGGGGTACTGGAGGTGAGCGGGGAGGGCGAATGGGGTTAGGGACACTTAAAATCTTTTCGCACTTGCAATATCTGAACGCCCTGTTTTAAGGTGTGCCCGGTTAAAAAAAAAAAATAAATAAAGATACAAAACAACTGATCAGTGTAACTAACCCACCTTGGATCAAATAGTTAACCCCTGCGTAGATCTGAATGAATACAGGCGGTGACACGGGAGCTTCAGGGTCACACGTGTGGCGAGGGAGCGCTCGCCCGCTCCCTTTCTCCCTCGCACACACTCCCACACGTCTGTATCAGCCCCTGTGTCTTGCAGTCACGAATGTTGAACCACGGCAGGGAAGGATTCTGGCCGGTGGAGAACCGGCTGCTATGCTTAGAGTCCCTCGCACTTGCTCAGGTTGCGAGTGCTTCCCACCCAACCTTATAGTCTGTAGCTCAGACGAAGAAGAGCACACTCCGGAACCGGGATTTTCTCTTCAGAGACAACTGTGCCAGTTATCGAGAAGAAAACACAGGAGCCTGAACTCCGAATTGCGCTGAGTTCCTAGCGAGAAAGACTTAACTTTAAATAAACCATGTCCATCATTTCTAGATGTGCGAGACCTATCTCCATTTCCGGCATCATCCCTTTGCCTTGAACTCCCATCATTTTTCCGAGTAGGAAAATGGGAGAGGGGGAGGAAGAAATTTAGAGGCAGAACAAAGCCCATCTTCACTTTTTGCACCCCTTTCTGGCCTCTTCTACCTACCTACATCTTGCTCCCTGCTGGCTCTCCACCCAGAAACACTTATGTACTCAGGCAAGAGGTGTGTGTTTCTACAGCAGCCTTTCTAAATTTTTGAGCCATCCAGCCAGCTCGGTTTCTTCCTCGAATTTTGTGAATCTGTGTTGAAGAGTGGATGTGTGTTCTCTTCTGAGATCTCTACTTTCAGCCCAGATCACCGGGAGCTGTCCTTTCAGCACTATGATTCAGAGGCGGTAGGAGGTGCTGAGAAAATGGGAAGTCTCCTTGTGGTAACTTGTCCTGGGGAAGGCTTGGCAAGCTCCCTGGCCATTTTCCCAAGGAGACTCTTCTGCCAGAGGAGATGTTTGGGTTTGGGACTGAGTGTAGCTGAGAGAATATAAAATCTAAACAACCGGTCCACGTCACTTCTGGGTTTTTGATTCTACAAGTGTTCTTCGGCCTTATGTTGAAATGAAGCAGCTCACATGATTAAAATTTATCTCAGATGGTTGAAAATATAAAGAACTCAGAACTGAAGACTTCTCTTCAGATGGAGCTTATTTATCTTCCAGTTTGAGACTTCTCTAGTAAATGATTGTGGACCTCATGGCACATGTGAGGATCATCTTATATTGTTGTTGATGTAGGTAGTAGTTAGTTGCTAGTAAGTGACAGAACAAATACCAGTTTATTCCTAAAGATGTGTATCAAAAGACCTTTGTAACTTCCCTGTGTGGCATTACCTCATTTTTGCTTAGCTTATTTATACATTAATTATTATGTTTTGCTGAACAGTTTTGAGAAGAAAGCTGACTGCAATGAGGCTTTGAAACTCCAAGTTAATGATTTAAAAACATTATTTGGTTCCTCCCTGTGCATAATGCAATCCAGCTGTGGCCAGATGGCTGCGCATCCTTTTACCTCCCCCTACCAGTAAATACAATTTGCTGTCAAGTTTGGTGTCAAGTTCACACAACCAGACCCTGCCACCAGTTATGCCCTGGCCAACGCAGTCCCTGAAACATCATCAATTCTGCAATAGACTTTGAAGGCAAAGCTAGTGACATCCTACTTCAGACTGAAAATGGTAGGTGGCTCTGTAACAGGATACATCCAGCAATTTCATATGTCTGAAAAGAAGCATCTATGGAAAATTTGGAGCTGTAGTATTTATATGAAATGCAAATACCTTATGGATGAGGTTTATTAGATAATTTTCTATGGATGGCATATTGGAGATCATATAGATGTATGATAAAAATACAGTTGTTTGACTCATTGATAATTAAACTATGGAAATAATTATTACTAGTGTAAATTATGAAGGCGTTTGTTATTTTTCATTTGAGATGCCAGCAATATACACATATAATGCCAGAGAATCAAGTGTAGGAAATTAATATCCAAGAAATTATTTGCTTTATATTGTTCTATTGAATTTTCTAGTTAATTGTTGATATTGTCTTTTTTAATCCTTTACTGAAATAAACACTTTCAAATTGTGTGTGGATTTGATAAAGTAAGTTATTAAAGTAATAATAACCACGGTGTTTAATATTCTTAAAGTACTTACTTGATTCAAGGAAAGCACTCATTATTTTGTATAACTCATTCAATTTAATTAACAAAACAAGTCTGTGTGTGAAACAGTCTTAATAACCTCATTTTACAAATCATTCAATAAATTATGTATCAGCAAGATCAGAAGATTTGCCCATGGTAGCACAGCTACTAAACATTCATACTAGACTGCAGAGCCAAATCTTCTAACTTCAAAGACTATTTTTTTAGCCAAAATTTTACATTACTGTGTTTCCTTACTAAGATTTTGTGAGCTCATATTATAATCTTTCTCATTCACTGCAATTCAGGCTTTGTCATTTTAAAATGAGTTATATAAAAACTACTTCTTAATACTTTTAGAATTTACTAAGGTAAGAGACTTTCTTTTGATGATCTGGTGAACCCAATTTCCACAATACCAGATTGAGCTTAGTATTTCCAAGGTTTCTACTGTTTTCCTTCTGTCTTATGAAACCTGCAGCCAAGACCCTCCTGAAAGTTTCTAGTTCTTGACAGAAAGAATTTGAGGTCAAACCTGGGACCAGAGATCGGGGAGGAGGGGGGTTTAGTAGCTCTATCTCCACTGTTGCAGTCTGGTACATTCTACATTTTCTGTCAATTTTAAATGGCAGCAAGCTCTGACCTAATTTAAAAAGTAGTGCTGATTTTATTGTATAGAAAAATATTTTTCCTTTCTCCAATTTAATGGGAACCAAGTTCAGGAAAAAATAGTATGAATGTTTCCATTTATTTAGTGTGGAATTTTATCATTTACAAAACAATTTCAGGGAGTAAATAAGTAAAAACCCAAAAATATCAAATAGTTTCAATTGAAACCTAAGATCAAATGATCTTTTAAAACATATGAGCACCAAATCACATGTGGTGGCATACTCCTGCCCCCCCCCAGCACTCAGGACCATGAGGCAGGAGGTTGGACACAAGGACAGTCTAAGATGTACAGTGAGTTCAATATCACCATAAACTACACAGGGAGACTCTCTCTCTCTCTCTCTCTCTCTCCATATATATATATATATATATATATATATATATATATATATATATGTATATATAATATACTTCGTAAATACACACTGAGCATAACTCATTGTTGACATAATATGAAATACAGTTACTAATGTGTAACAGTAAGAGTAAATATACTAACCAAAATCATATATAAATATAAATGTATATACATAATGAGTACCAATTTCATATATAATATATACTTTATATATAATATATAATATATAATATGCTTTACTATACTCACTAAATTTCACTTTTATAATTTTTCTATGCTCACTGTACCCTCAGTTTTGAAATTTGCCTACATATAATAGAGATAATATAAAGAGATAGCCCTTCTTTTATGACTGATACTGAAATAACAGTTCATTTGGAAAAAATAACTATGATTTGATAAATAAAACTTTTAATCAATTAATGTGACAATTATTACATTTGAGTTAGTCAGATTTCTTTTTCCAAATCTGAAATCTGGTTTGGCACTTCCATATATGGAGAGGAATGGCAAAGATTGCATACAAAGAAAAATTTAAAATAATTAGCCTTTATATTAAGTCATAAACATTATCGCTCTACGAGGACTAGAGATTAATGACACAAATCACTGTGGTGTATCATAAGGACGGTATAAGTTCCCTCCCCAATATTTATAGCAATAAACCTCAGCTTTGCACGGCCTAGTAAGTGGACATGCAAGGACAGACCTGAAGCGACTGACACCTGATAGCTATGAGGCATACAGACCGTTCCGGAACTTTTCTGAACCTAATTTTGCAAAATGTTCTGTGATGAAATGAAATGTCATGTGAAAATTGGGGGATTATAGAAGAACATAAATGTTAACCACAACTCCCTTCTGTGTGATACCAAAAAGATACCTTATGAGTACCCATTTCCTTTTATTTTGTTTACCCCAATTTACCACTGTCTCAAAAATTTTAGTGTATTCCATACAGTGTGTTTGTATAATTCTTTTTCCTTTTGCTGCTTTCTTTCTTTCTTTCTTTCTAAAATAAATTTTAATGAGAAAGAAGTAGCAATGAGACTATTTCAAAACAGGTTAGTAGGACAGTTACAATAATTAATACATCACATATTGTCTTCATAGTAGTTACTCAGAGTACAAGATGCAAACATGATATCTTATCTAAACACTAAGAGTACAAATAATTCTTTTCTTTCAGCTAAGAGAAAGTAACTATATATCTATCTTAGTTATTTTGTATATACAATAACTGTGACTCATCCAGATTGCTGAAGCTGACAAAAGATCTACAAACTACTGTACATGTGTTTCCAGGTAAATCCTGAGGAGATTTGACTGAGCTTGTAGATATAAAAGCTACATTTTTTGTTATATAGGTCTTGCTTTATCTTGGTCTTAACCATCCAGCAGAAAAAGTGTAACCAAGAGCTACAAAAAGTAAAGCCATATTAATATGTCAAGCTGTAAAAGGCTCAAGTCAACAACTTCTGGCATTTCCAGTTCTGTGGATAATCCATTACTATTATCGACTATTGTATAATTCTTAATACTTATGCCATTATCAACATTTTGAATAAGATATAACTGAAATAGAAAATCATCAGCTATTAGATGAGGTATGGAGACCACTAAGCCCTGTATCTCCTTAGTTAATCCTAGACCTAATTTCTTATTGATAGGTACTATGAGAAAAAGACTGATTCTTGCTTTGCCCTCACATACTGAAGGAATTTCATGTAGCCAAATCAGGAACACCTGAAGAGAAAAGGAATCCATACAAAGCCAGCAACAACTAGTGATTTTTCCATAGCGTGGTCTACAGTCAGCAATAGACTCACTGAAGGTACATAAGCAGCATGATTTTTTCCTTGAGATTTAAGACTTGTATAACAAACATCCATTAGTAAACATATGGACCAGAGTGTAACCGTTACATAGGCAGAGAACTATCCAATTTTTCTGTTAGCAATTTTCAGTTTATCAGCAACTCATCTATAGTTACAGATTCACCCATTTTATTTCAAAGAATTTTTTTTCACAGACACTAAATCCATCCAAGCAAGCAAGTAAACACAAATTTATTTGTTTGTTTGTTTAAAATTTGGAGAATAGCTAAGTGCATTTATTAATTTTAAAAGCTAGATAACAATAATTATGCAATCTTACAAGTACTATTTTTTTTTAATTTTATTTATTATTCTTATTCTTGTTTCAGAACCTTTGTTTGTTTATTCACTCATTTTTATGGCCGGCTCAGCCCGCCCCCAGGGCAGGGCTGGCGCAGCATGTGGTGCCGGGGATCGAACTGTGGTCCCTGAAGCCGCCCAAGCTTCCCCAAGCAGGCGCTTTAGACCACTGAGCCAACCCGCCGGGCCACAAGTACTATTTTTGACTGTTTTAGATCCAACTCTTAATGTAAAGATTAATGTAAGTCAGGAGAAAGGTAAAAAAGATAAACAGCAGTCCTCTGGCCTTGGTGGCATGCACCTTTAAGCCCAGCACTCAGGAGCTGAGGCAGTAGGATTGTCATGACTTACAGGCAAATGTGGGCTACATAGTGAGCTCAAGGCTAGCCTTGACTATATAGTCAGACCCTGTCTCAAAAAAAGCCCAAACAAGCAAAACAAGCAAACAAACAAAAACAACAATAAAATACATGCTGATGAAGATATTTCAAAATGTTATAGCATATGATTTGATAGAAAAATATATTTTATAAAAAGAGTAAGTCATGAAAAATACTGTGTGGATATGTTTTTGACATATGTCTTTTTTGGTGAAATTAAGTGATGAGCTTGTCAGTATAGTTTGTATAAACTAATTTAAAAAACAAAAATGTAGGCATGGTTCTTTTTTGATAAGTTAAAGAAAATGAACAGATAATTAATATTATATTTAGTATCTATGAGGCAGGACACATAATTTGAATTAGGCAGTCAAGATAGGAAGATTACTTATCAGAAATAGTAAAAAATAAAGATGTTGCAAACAAACTGCATTTAGCTTACATGGTATCTTCTGACTTAATTAGGATCTGTCTAGTTTGAAATATTTAATGAGTGTATTGTGGTCTTATTATCCTGTTGGACTTCTGCATTTATATATTTGTTTGAAATCATAAAGCACAAAAAAGACTCTAAACTTAAAGCAGTGTTCGAGAAACATTCATCATTCCGTGAATAGCCACGGGATTTATAGAAAGGCTATGAAGCGGAAGGATTTGCTAGAACAAAGATCAAGAATTAAGACGCTAATGCCCCATCTGTTCAATACCTTCCAATTCTTGATATTTACAATAATTGTATTTCATGGAGTGAAATGCACAGAGGCCTGTGTACATGTGTGCATGTTGGTTATGCTTGCTCATAAACACATTCAAATGCAACTGATGTCCTGTGTTAAACATAGAAAATGGAAACAATGAGATTTTATTATAATCTTCAAGTATAGAAAATAACATCTCTTAACCTCTTTTCTTCACAATTTGTTTAAAAAATATTCCACTAGTTTGATGCTAGAGAAAAGTTCAAGATGTCTCTACATATACACATATACATATGTGCATGCCTGCTGTTATTAAAAGTGGGAGTGTAGGGAAGGAGGAAACTGAAATGCATTCAAATGACTTCTAATTACTCTTGCATAACCATTTATGAAAAATGAAAAGCTCATGCCCTCTAAAAAAATGTTCACTATTTCTCATGAGAACTCGAGATTTGACCCTGAAACTATTATTTTGTATGAGTTACAAGCTAAGTGAAGAACCACATAGCCCAACCGTGTTTATTGTACATGCCTGTGTACACAGAACACTACAAACTGAGGCAGGAGGCCTGCAAGTCAGAGGTCAACTTGATGAACCTAGCAATGTCAGCAGGTTTTCTCTCAAATTAAAATAATAAAAAAGGTTTGGGTTATTGTTCATGGTAATGGTTATGGGTTCAACCTCCAGCTAAAATCAAAATAAAACATATACATACATGTTATGTGTCACACACACATCATAAGCAAAAGCATATCACACACACACATAATGATCAAGCTATACAGTGAATGTTTAATTTAAAAAAAATCATAGCAAATCACTGCCATGAATCATCACCAAAGTGTCCTCTTTCCATGGAACACACATTCTATGGATCTTGCGGCTTTCTAAAGTTCTGGAAATTCCTTCTCCTCAGTGTCTTTATGAAGTATGATAAAACTGTGGGGAATGTTACCACCTGCTACTACTGAAAGGAAAGGCAGGCATATGAAAATATTACAGTGTGTTCATCCACCTTATTCACTGAATCTGGCACCATGTGATTTCTGGCTCTTTCCCAAAGTTAAAATGACCATGAAGGTAAATGTTGTGAATCAGTTCAGGACTTCTAGGCAGCCACGGTAATATAACTTAAGATGTAAAAAATGTTCAGCTTCACAAAAGGAATCAAGATGAAAAAGACATATTGCTGTGTCCTATATTTTATTGCTTGTGAAGATGACAGCACATAATTGTCTTGAAGGACATAGGTGAGATTTTGCAAGCAAATGAGGAAAATCACTTTTTGTCATATTCAGTGTTAGATTTCAATAAAGCACACAAGGCTTCTATTTCCTCTTAGGAGATGATAGAATAGATTTCAAAGTAACTATGTCTCCTCTCATAGAGAGATTAGCCTTTGTTTAGTAGCTATAATATGTAAGACACTATGCTAGTTTTTCCACATAATCTTTCATTACATTCTCACAGATATATAATTGCTTTTAAAGAAATAAGGGGTTTCTTAAGGACTCATTGCTTGTAAGTCATGCTTGGGGTTGAGCATAACATAAGTTTTATTGCCTCTAAAAATTTATAATTATAAGGCAGTGGAGGAAAATCTGTCACATACTCTAAAAGTATATTATCTTTCATGAGAGATTGCAGGGACCAATTTGATCACAGATATAATAACAAAATATATTTATTGTGAATTATAGGAGTATTTATTTTTGGGAAATGTTCCTGTGTTAATATTGAGAAAGGTATTTAAAGGTAGAAGTTTCTTTTATTCTCTATGAATTACTTATGGTTTAACAACTCTTCATGAACTGTAGTTTCTTTATTTGGGAGAGGGATGAATGTTTTCATCTTACAAGGAAATTTTTAATCTCTACAGAGTAACTCACACATACAAACTTCACAATTGGCATCTCTGGTTATTATGAACACAATATTTACACTATATTAGTTTGTGATAACAAAAAACTTTTTTAGAAATATTTCTTAGCATTTGAATGTAGAAATTCAAGCTTTGAATATGGTGCTGAATTTAGTTAAGGCTCTGCATCAATACCATTGGCCGAAATTTATCAAATACCAGATTGACCACTTGGATTGTTTCATCATACTGCTATAGCCTGAAGCAAGGAAACATTGGTTTTTGCCAGGAAAGTGAACTGATTATTTCAAAGAAATTTCACTCAGCTGGTAGTAGTATCTAAGACATTTAAGTCAGAAACCATTGAAAACTTTAAGCATAACTCAGAATGGTAGGTAAAAATTTCCACATACATCTAACTTCTGCTCAACTATTTTTCTGATAAGACAATGGAGGTGTCATGGAAGAAAAAGGTATGACATTATGACATTTTAAATGGAATAAATTGATGGAAAGAAAAATAATGAATCAATAACATGAGATGTCAGGAAAAATAATGTACCCTTGTTTTGTCTTCTGCTTTAACTCACAGTCCGGGTGGACACTGCTGAAAAAGGAAACAATTCAGAAAACTTCACAAGGGAGTTTGAAATGCAAGCAATTTAGTTTGAATTCAGCATATTTCTGAAATTGAAAGACAATTCATAGCAGACAAAAGAAAGTACTCAGGAAAGCATCTCTATAGGTCCATTTTTATACCTTCTTTTTTGTTTTATTTGTCCAGAAATGCTTCAGCAGGCAAGTTCACTCCATAATGAATGAAAGCAATCATATCAATGTTCTGCAATGCAAATTAAACACCAACGTCAACTATTATTTCATTCAAAATTAAAACAGTTTGATTTGTTTTCAGTTTATGTATATAGATCAATTTGAGGCAAAATGTGCTTATATTGAGCGTGGCAGTATGCACTTACAATCCCAGCTCTCACAAAGGAGAGATGGAAGCAGTCTGACTACCACAAGTTTGGTGCCAGCCAGGGTTCCATAATGAGTTCTACACTACCTTTAACCATACAGTAATACCAGGACTAGCTGGGCGTGGTGGCGCACACCTGTAATCCCAGCACTCGGGAGGCTGAGGCAGGAGGATCGATGTGAGTTCGAGACCAGCCTGGGCTACAAAAGTGAGCTTAAGGCCAGCCTGAACTGCATAGTGAGACCCTGTCTCAAAAAGAAAAAAAAAAACAGTAATACTAGGACTCAAACAAAACAAAACAAAACAGTGCTTATATTTCTTCTATACTAGTGAAGAAGAATCAATCCAGAAAACAGAAACAGTGTCTGTAAAGCAGCTTGAGTAGGTCATGTTCTCTTTCTTTCTTTCTTTCTTTCTTTCTTTCTTTCTTTCTGTCTGTCTGTCTGTCTGTCTGTCTGTCTTTCTTTCTGTCTTCTTTTTTTCATTTTCAGGACTATGAATCATGTTAAAATGCTATTCTTGCTCTTCTGCTGACCTTGAGATACTCCATACCTTTAGGAAAACTAGCTCTTTTATGGATTGAACTGTCCTAAGTTAGTCTGACAGCCATATGTTTAAATCATGATTTCAGTGCCTGAAGAAATTTTTGTCAGGCTCCCAAACAAGTCAGCAGATTCAGTAGCATTGCCTGTAGCTTGGAGGTATGTGATTGGGAAGGTCAGTCAAGGTTCACAAAGCCTTGGTCAGAAGCTTAAGATGGGCTCAAAGGCAAGCCCTGTTTTGAGACTGAATGGCAGCTGGCTGTCCTACATACACTCAAGGAAAGACCCATAAATTACCAAGAAAATCCTTCATAAAAATACGGTTTCCTTGCTGAAGATTTCCTTAGATCAGTGTGTCATTTGAATTTGAGCAATGTATGAGAACCAAGGAAGAGTGGAGTAAAAATAGGAGCGAGGCTAACATCCTATAATAAGAGCTTGCAAGGCATGGGAGAATATGGTGGGGGAAATAATTAGGACTCAGTTTGTTTAAACTTCAGCAGTTTCTCCACTAAAATGCATGGGTGAAATAGTGAGTATATTTGTAAAATTTGAGACTGTGCTTCCAAATTTTCTTGTCATTCTTTCCCTGTGTCGTGTCACTCTTACTGTCAAGTTTCTCTTTCTTCACACTTAATTCAGATGTGAGAAGTACAGCTCTCAGAGTTCACAATGTCAAATATTGCATAAAAATAAAATTTCATAGAAAATATAAAACTCCATAATTTCAAACTATAAATAATTTATCCATCATTGTTCATTTGAAGAAGATGCACTAACCTTTATACAGATTGTTCCTTTAACCTATTTTACAATTGTGAAACCAAAATTGAAATTTGATCATTTAGCATTGGCCCATAGGTGCATATCCAGGGTTCCTCCAGTCATTCTCTCACACCCATTCTCAGAATTGAAATCTTATAAATGTAATCTCTCCTTGGAGTTTCCAAGAAATTAGTTCACACAGAAGTCTATTGGAAAAACTTATTTGTTTTTTTCTTAAACAGAACTAGTTATGCTGAGTTAATAGTTCTCTGAAAGGGGCTGGGGAGATAGCTCCGAGGCACAAATGCCTGCTGGGCAAGTGCAAGGTCTGAAAAAGTTAACGTTAACAAAAATCATCAAGAGTGTTCTTCAGAAAAAAGTAAGTTGATGCATTAAATTTATCCTAGCTGTTATAAAATATAATAAAGTGATAGCAAACAAAAGTTCATCATTATACTACCAGAAGATTTCCACAACTATATACAAGAGACTCTTCCAGAAATGGATGGCTGTGTGCAGGAGAAATTTTATATTTAAAGGTGTTGTCTTAGTTACTCTTCTATCATTGCTGGGACAAATACCTGACACTCAAAATGAAAGAAGAAAAGGTTTATTTAGCTCACAGTTCATGAAGGCTTCAGTCCATATTCAACTGGCCAAAGGCTGAGTGGAACAGGGCAGAGAGCATCCAGTTCATGGTGGTCGAACAGCAACAATATGGTGGCAGAGGCAGCCAATCAATCAGGGCAGCAGAGAGCAACAGCTCTAGACTGTCTCTCTGTTGCTCTTTATATTACATTCAGGCTCTCTGCCTTAGGATATACGCCCTAGACCACACCCATAGTCTCAGCCTTACTCAGACTGATAATCCCATCAGTACTAAAACACAATCCCAGGGATCACGAATCAAGTCTCAATCTATAGAAGCCATGCCCCATGATTGCATGAGGCTTTGAGGGGAAAACTAGACATAAACCTTAACAGGTGTGCTAGTAAAAAATAACTTTTTAAGCAAATACATACAATGGTTTATTGAATATGTTCAATAAATGAACCAAACCAAATCAAACCAAGACAATGAATCAATAAAAATTCTCTTGAAATTTTTTCACACTTGAAAACAAAAATGAATTCCTGGTGAAGGAAAATGATCTATGAATATTGTATGCACCAATTCATAAAAATGCATGAATAAAATGGTAAATTAATGAGTATACTGTTTTTAGAAAAGTATTCCACATGTTCATTATGCAATTATGATGAGGCATAACCCCAAGGAAGCCTAATGTATGATTACGTTTAGACATCTCTAATACAAGGAGAACCTTAAAGACCTGAAAACATGAGAGTAGCTGACTAAATCCTGACACTGCTACAACATGCAATTATTCATAGCATTTTAAGAAGAACTAAAACATTACCCATGGACAAAAGTGAGTGAATAATGTCTTGCTGGTTCAAAAAGCAAAGATGGGGCTGGAGAGATGGCTCTGCTCTCTAAGCCTGGCAAGCATAGGGACCCAGGTTCAATCCCTGTTACTGTTATTGGCCACTGAGTTAGATAGAAATATTATATGCAGGCAGGCAAGGCTAGGCCCTTGAAGGACATAACACAGAGACAAGCTATCTTGCAATTGTGGGAGGGACGATGTTCCTGCCATGGGCCAGACCTAAAGACCAAAAATCAAACAAATGCTGACCTCTCTAAAGATTGACATCCAAGATTGATCATCACCCTGAGGGAGCCAGAAGAATCATTTATACGACTACTATTGGATATCTACCTGATAAAGTCCTGTTCTACATTCACACCTGCCTGCTACATGACTCACTTCCATTTATGTCCTGAACTTAATCAATTTTACCTGAACAATGATGCTTGTAACCTCACTGGTTGGTTGACCAAAGCTTTGTCCCTTCTCATGCCTGCATAAGCAAGTTTCCATGTTTTCCACCACTTTAGACCCACCTCACCACACGGTTTTATTCTATAAAAGTCACTAGAAGACGCAGATTCCCAGGGACCACACATTCAAGATCCTCCTCCTGTCCCTCTCTTGCACAGGAGCTTTCTTTCCCCTAATAAATTTGTTCTGTTCATAGCCTCTGTTTCTTCCTAAAAGTCGCTCTTTGGTTTTAGTGAACATGAACTCATTCCAGGAACTTCTGAGCTTGGAAGATCAGTTTTCCCTATATCATTTGGAGGTTCCATGTATAATTTGGGGGCCATTCTCTAGGGTTCAGTTTTTTCTTGCTGTATCACTTGGAGGTCCCACCAAGATCACTGGATGGAGATAGGAGTTTACTTTTCTCTCATAAATTTTGGATTGGGACTTGCTTAGGTAACAAAATTTTATGCTTCAAATGTTTATGTGTCTTTTCCCATTACTAATAATTTTTCATGCTTTGCCTCACACAGTTTTGTCATGTAGTTCAGTTAACATTGCTTACAATTGCTTATGTTTTGTCTTTTATTTGGTTTTGTTAAAATGTTGATAAATCTAAGTTAAAAAGTGGAAATGTTATAAGGTTATGAGATTTCTCTAATGGGACATTTTATCACTGTTGTGTACTTGTGTATGTTGCATTTGAACTAAATGTTAAATTTACTGGTATTCCTTGCTTGACTTTAGACAGTAGCGCTAGAGAGAGTAACATTAGTAAATCCCCTAGTGGATTTTATATAAACTGTAAAATAGGGCTTTTAAATCTAGGTCAGACTTAGAAAATATACATGCCTATATATGAAACATAGGACTCCTTTTTCCAACTAAAAGACATTAGGTTGGCAACTATTCTTAAAGACTTGGTGGACAGCTTTCACGAGGATTCACTGGTTCTGATCACCCTCTACGTGCTAGAGGAAATGTCAAGCCTGCTCTGTTTCAGTTTCCTTGTTTTGACTTTTCTTCTAATTTTCCCACCTCTTTGTACTTTCCTTTTTAGAGGCATGTAAAAGGAGAACAATGTAGACTGTTTCAACTAAGTGAAGCCCTTCGAAAATGAGTGTATCTTAATGCTGAAAAAAGGGAGGTCATTTTAGAAAAAGGACACATATCCCATCTCTGGGTCAGATGGGACAAAGAGGACCATGCACATCCAGGAGGAAACGTATAAAAGCCATATCCCGACTTAGTGTTCTGGTCAGGGCTCCTTTAGGAAGCTAAACCTGAGACACAGTGGAGACAACTGACTTCTGGGTGACAACAGGAAGAGCTATCTTTAAAGCAGCACATTTATGGGGCCAAAACACATTTAGTGTGAGGGAGTATTTCCAACCTTTTCTCCTAGGACTAGATATTATTTAGGGCATAAGACCTAAGTTTTGGACTTCAAAGCCTTTACTGAAAAATGCTAAGTAATCTTATTCAGGCTTTTAACTATACTTTATAGAAGTTGGACAAACAGTGTTTATTCTGCCAGCTAGTAAATGCTTTTAGAGCAGCAGCCACTCTCTGAGGCAGAGGACAGGTTAACCTAGTCGTTCTTTGGTGAATCCCCATTGAAGACAATGGCTGATGGAATTTTACTAGAGAGACAGCTAAATTCCTTTCTGAAGATTGAATTCTGTTCACATGAACCAAAAGAAACTGAGAACATCTGAGGGATACTGGCCAGACCCAAAGGTTCCTTGGTGGAAACTGGCTCCTGATGACTAAAAGATATCTCCGTTTACTTATTGTACTTTTTTTTTTTTCTGCTAGTAAGCTAGGAATTCTACCTGAGTTTTTTCAGTAGAACAACTTAATGTGTTACTTCTTCAGAAATTAGGTTGAGGCAACTTGCAATAGTTTACACTCTACAGTGGCTATTTGGGGAAAAGATTTTCATCTGTACCTTTCACATTAACTAAGAGATTTTGTCAGCTTTAAAGCAAAGAGCTTTCCAACATGTAAAATGTGAGGGTAGGTGATACATATGTTTCACCTGTTAACTTCAAATTTAAATCTTGTCCAGTTGCTAAAAAGTGCTTACCTAGGAGATTAGATGGAAAACAGATGTCTGGAAACTTGGCTCAGTGCATGGCACCAAATCCCTTCAATCAGTTGTTTTATCTATCTCTGTAAGTGCTCTTTGTAGCCTGAAAGGTGCTCACTTCCAATTGATTATCTTATATAATAGTTATGCTTCCTTTTGTAAACATCTCTGTCACCAGACCAACTGTAACTTTTTACTTACGAATATTTAGTAAGATGATCTGTGAGCTGTTTCAGGAGATAGGAATTGCACACCAGTTCAGGGTGGGTAGGCTGGTGGGATCTCGTCTCCCTTCTCTCCAACAGGAGCATCCACCTGCTCTAGGGAGCGCTACTCAGGACACAACTTGGGGGAGGGAATCAATAGAAAGAAGTTGGGGATCCCTCCCAAAGATAATTTCTATTGAATTCTGGGTTATCTCACAGTCAAAGTCTCTCACTAATTTAAAGTGCTTCATTAGACGTTTGATCCTTGTATGCTGAAAAAGAGACATTTAATCCAAAGGGAATGCAGATGGAAGTATTAATTATGATGCTATTTTATAACTAAAAAAGTATTATAAAAACAAAATGGTAAAAATGTCTTATGTTCAGACTTGTTTGGATTAGGTTGAGTTTTGAAATGTAGATGTGCGAGACAGGAGAAAAAGGCAGTTGAGCTTCACCCGCCATTCCTGTTAGCTCAAATGCTCATGCTTTGATTATACATGTGCTAATTTCTGAGAAAATTTGTCACCTCCTAAAAGATACCAAAACCTAGGTAATCATACAGGTAGATTTCATTTGGATTCTTTCTACTGGGATCCATCAGATTTTGTCTAAAAAGACATAGTAAGACCTTAACTATCCACTTCATACAGCCCAGGTAAGCTGAGTTTTCTAAGGTGGTTTACTGCCTCTACACAAGGGAAGGTATCTTCATGTTCCTTGTGCAGGGCTAATTGTCCTCAAAGATGCTTCCTCTATCAGTCTAATACTATGTCAGAAGATCCACTATAGGGGAAGTTGCCCTCACATTCCTTGGGCAGGGTTGCCTGCAGGAGACCTTAAAGTTAAAATGTTGTATCTTGCTCAGGGAGTCCTAGATAACTGACACAAGCTGCAGAAGTTAAAGTGGTTCACAGGAATAAATTTTAGTTGAGGTGTTTCATAGTAAAAAAGATACAGAATGGAATTATTGATAGAAAATGAGAATGGTGATACTAGCAGTCTACAGAAATGAAGACCAGTCAGAAAATGGGGGAAAAAAGTTATGCTTCCCTGGATCCAGACAGAGAGAAGGGACATTTCAAGAAAAAAGTGTCCAAAGCTGCTAGAGAGGGAAAAAGAAAGTGTTGTTGATGGTGTGAGAGGAAGTTTCAGATTGAGGGGGTCAGGGGTCTCCACTTCTCAGCCGGAGAGAACCCATGTCAACTGCTAATGTAAGGAGAAAGCCTATTAAACTTTTAAGAGGTTCTCATGTAGATGTGTCAGTAGTTACCCAGCCAGTGGCTCCACTTGCCAACTAGAGAGTACTCAGTGTTTTCCCTATTTCTGGCAACTCATGTACCCCAAGTAATACTAGAGTCGGTAAAACATGAAAAGTCAGTTTATTTGAGACAATGCCCAATAGCCATAGAAGATTAAAAAACATTGAACTCCCTGTTTAAGAGGTTTTTTGCTAATGGACCTACAAAACATTCTGTCTAGTCTCTTTAAAATTACAATCTTAAAATAGGTTATTAGCGAAAAAAAGTTCCAATAAATGAAAAGGAGAAGAAATCAGCAGTATAATTATCCAAGCTACTCTGTTGTATGTCTCTTTTTCCCTTCTTTCTTTTGGCATTTTCCTCATCTGAACTTTTTCTTCCCTTTGAGCAGATCTTTTGCCTTTCACAGTATCTATTCTACCTTTCAGACTTTATTTAGTTTTCAGGTTGTTAAATTATCATAATAATATGATGTTTGTTCTTGGTGGCAAGATTTATTTCACTTGTCTGTGTTCTCCAGTCGTGTCCATTTACCTCTGAAAGCCTCAGGTTTATTTTGCTTATAGCTGAATAATACTTCATTGTGTGTAAAGACCACATCTTTTTATCTGTTCCTCAGGTGATGGACGTTTGAGTTGTTTTCCAAGATTTAGACATGACAAATTGTGTTGCTATAAGCATGGGTTCACATAAATCATCGTGAAAAAGTAAGAATTGAGATATTACTTAGGCAAGTGCAGGAACTGGGGTTCAGTCCTTGGCACCACATGCTTACACCGGCCTCCCTGTCAGGTGTGTTGAGCAGGCCATTGAGACTGGGAGTGGTGGCTCAGGCTGTAGTCCTAGTTCTGGGAAAACAGAAAGATCACCGAGTCTGAGCTGCATAGTGAGACACTGTACCACACACATTGAAATAAAATGGATTTACAAATTAATAACAAATATTCTATTTTTGAAATTATACATAATATAGAAGATAAAGTATAGGTCAGAAATTTTTCATATAGGTGAAACTCAAATTACTCCTTTTGTCTATGACATATACTTTAATAATACATATATCTTTTGCAACATTTTAATGATGCAATCAAAAGATAGAAAAATAGAATGAGATATAGATTGCAGAGGACAGAATAAATGATTCAGTGATACCTAGCTCACTGGAAATCCTGAATGTCTGAACTTTTTGCAAAACAGGTTTGTTATAATTATCACCCAGGAGAAGCTGGAGCCTCAAAATTGCTGAGATTCCACACATTTCTAGAAGTTGAAGAGGAAGTGGCAGCATAGTGCGAGAAGCTCACAGTCACTTTTTTTTTTTTTCCTTTTTGTCCTCTTAATTATGCAGTCATTCAGGAGTAACACTTCCCTTCAAAAATAAGATACCTGATTTCTTAATCTTAGTCATTCCTCCAAATAATGTGCTTATACATTCACTGTAAATTTAATTTCCAATGACTGAAAATAGAAACTGTCAATCAGTGGAACAGAGAAGTTAGAATAAGAAAGACTCTGGTGCACGCTATCAAAGTCAGATCACCTCTACAGCATAGACAGGATGGTGACTGGCAGTCACTTCTCTTCCTAGGTTGTTGTTTCTTTCTCTTCCTCTTCTTCTTCCCCTTCCCCTTCCCCTTCCCCTTCCCCTTCCCCTTCTCCTTCTCCTTCTCCTTCTCCTTCTCCTCCTCCTCCTCCTCTTCCTCCTCCTCCTCCTCCCCCTCCTCCTCTTCTTCTTCTTCTTCTTCTTCTTCTTCTTCTTCTTCTTCTTCTTCTTCTTCTTCTTCTTCTTCTTCTTCTTCTTCTTCTTCTTCTTCTTCTCCTC
>PVJA010010760.1:0-2500 GCA_004027025.1 Myocastor coypus
GTATTTGGTTTGGGTGGGCACGGGTCCTGAGATTGCCTCCTACTCCTTGTTGTTATCATTTTGTATGGAAGCGACCTCTTCACTTTGGTGATGTTATGCTGTGTCTATGGGCGTTTGGTCTGGAGACTCCAAGGTGGTTCTTCTACAGAGGTTCCTGACTCTTGTGTTGGGGCTCTGGCTG
This sequence comes from Myocastor coypus, assembly GCA_004027025.1. NCBI lineage: Eukaryota > Metazoa > Chordata > Mammalia > Rodentia > Myocastoridae > Myocastor > Myocastor coypus. Next base: position 182 of record PVJA010010760.1, read on the forward strand.
CTAGCTTTTGTGAATCCTAGGGGATGTGGTCTGTAGGTGGAGGTGGAGCTTTGGGATTGAGTAGTCCTGGTAGGCTCGTGGACCGGAACGGTTGCCAAACGGGCTATTTGATGGGTTCAGTGCTGGAGCATGGGCCACGGTGGGTGCGCAGGCTCAGCTCCCAGCGGTGGGGTTTGGGCTCCATCGCAGAAGTATTTGAGTGCCTGTTAGCAAGCCTGGTGATGAACAATAGCGCCATGGTGAGAGAGAACCTTTCAGAACACGTAATTAGAAGCATGAAAGGAGCTATGAAGAAAACAGTGACCCTGGTGTGGTGGCACACACTTAAAATCCCTGCATGCAGGAGGCTGGGGCAGGAGGATCAGCTCAAGTTCAGCCAGCCTAAACAGTCCCTGTTTTAAAAACAAAGCAAACAGCGATATTACTAATAGGGTAGACTTTGGGATGAGCCTTCCAAGAAGACATTAACCCGAAGACCAGTGATGTGCCCTGGGAAGGAGTCAGGAGGTACAAGATAGCTAGAAAACTGCGTGTTTTTATTCAACAACTACATGCTGCTAAAGACTGATGCTACAAATGGCCAATCTTAGGACTTGTTACCCATGTTCCTCAGGCTTATTGCCCACTTCCCTGTTAGCAGTTTTCACTGAGTAGGTTACACCTGGCATGTTACACACCAGTCCCGAGGTCCTGATTCAGTAGGTCTGGAGTGAAGTTACAGACCTGATGCTAGTGATTCCTCAGGGCCCTGTTTTTGCTGTTGGTCCACATACACTGAGAACTACTGCCAAAGGAGCTTTTTTTTTTTTAATCTACACATAGAAATATTACATGTATTCATTTGTGCTTTGCATTTTGTAATCTCAGGTTCTGTCTTTAACGGTCCAACTTGTTGCTGGGGGTAGCAATGGCCACTCATTTCTCACTGGGTAGTCTTCCTTCTCACTGGTTTCACTGACTTGTAAGCGAAAAGAAAGAGAAACAGGGAGCAGCTTGTGTAAGGCACCAACGATTGTAACTCTGCCACCTGTCAAGTATGGCACACTCATGACAGCCACCTCACACGGTGCCCCCGGAAAGAAGGGTCTTGAGATCTCACCTCTGCTACTACGGACATTTAGGAAGTTTGCAGGTTGCCAGACTCCTAGCCCTCCCAGAGCCCTGTAATATAAAAAAATACCCATAGTAAGTCATCCACTAGCTTACTTCAATCAAATAGGGCACAGAAGGCATAGAAGGGAAAGGAGGACACTTGGCACATGGTGTACAACCCTAATGTGAAAATCCAGCATCTGAAATGCTCTAGAGTTCCAAGTACTGTGAGCATCAACACAGTGCCACAAGTGGAAATTTTCACACTGGACGGTCTGATTATGAAGAATAAGAAAAATTTAATAAAAGTGTGAAAGAACATACCTTCTTAGAAATCTTCTTCCTATTTATAGATGTTAATATTTTTATACCTGTTTTGTAACAGACTTTTAAGACATTGCCAAAGCTCACAAATCTAACACAAGTTAGAGTCGGATTGTAAAGTTAGGTGTGATTGCAAAGCACATTGACTTTCACTTTACATTGCTGCATGCCTGAACTGTAGCATAGGACTACAGCATACTTCCCTGGTCATTGAACCTTCTCTGAAAACTGGCTCCAGATTTGGTCGTTTTCCATTTGTTGTATTAGATGCAGCATTAGAAAGAAAAAAAAAAAAAGAGTGGGAACAACGTATTGATACATTGTACTGTCCCCTGGTTGGATTCATATGCCTGACAAACTGACCATACTACCTCATGCTTTTGCCCTGCAGGGGATTTCCAAAGAAGGCCGGCAGAACTGCTAGGATAGCCTCTGATGAGGAAATCCAGGGCACAAAGGATGCTGTCATTCAAGACTTGGAACGAAAACTTCGCTTCAAGGAGGACCTCCTGAACAACGGCCAGCCGGTACTGAAACAGATTCAGGGTGTGGACCAGGAATGTCAGCTTCCCCCATCAGAGATCTCTCACCTTAGTTAACTAAGACTCAGGTTTCTGAGACTTTTCCACCAAATTATTTCATTACCTTAGAATCTCAACATATCTCTTAGTGTGTTGGGGATAAAGGAAGACAGGAGGGCAGGTTTTAGGATTGAAAGTACATGGAGTATTAGGGATATTATTAAGATAATTATGGGGCCAACAAGATAGCTCAGCAGACTAAAGTGCCTGCTTAGGTAAGCTTAGGCAAGCTCAGGGACCGCAGTTGCATCCTTGGCACCACATGCCACGCCAGCACTGCCCTTAGGGTGGGCTGAGCTGGCCACAGGGTTCTGGTATAGCC
>PVJA010010760.1:7500-56552 GCA_004027025.1 Myocastor coypus
TTAGCTCGGGCCAGCATGGCATGCAGTACCATGGATGGAGCCCGAGTCCTTTCCCTATCCCAAGCAAGCACTTAGACTACTGAGCTATCTTCCTAGCTAACACATTGCTTTTTAAAAGTATGATTTTAAAAAAAATCGTATTTAGTATGGAGTCTACAGGGTCTCACTGCACAGATCAGAGTTGTAGTGATCCTTCCTGTTCTTTAGCCCCCTAAGCACTAGGATTACAGGTGCAGGCCACCATGCCCAGTTTCAATTGCTGTCTCACGGTGACCCCATGAGTGGGACCAGCACAGCACCCCAGGGATGGGACACCCGCCACTGCGTATGCCTAAGCAGGCACGTTAGTCTGCTGAGCTATCTGGCTGGCATTATAGTATGTTTTCTTGAAGAGAAAAAATACTTGGGAATAATTTGTAACAGCCTTCCCTGTTTGCTGTACTGTAGGGCTCTCCTGAAACTACAGCATGTTGATGGAGGCTTTCTGTTCTTGCTTTTATATTTATAATCAAACTTTTGACTAGAGACTGAGTCCTGTTTTGCTTTTAAAAAGGTAGATCCCTAATAGCAGAGCTAAGGAAGAGACAGAATGTTGTTATGGTTAAAAAAAAAAAAATTAGTGCCATATTTTCCATTAATCATTTGATAAAGTTCTAAGTAAGACTGCAGCTGCTTGCCACATGTACGTTAGCCTTCTGGAAAGGTGCACCACCCCACACCAGCTTTACCCTGCAGAAGGAAGGCAGTGTTTCCCAGGTTTTATTTTCACAGAGAAATTAGGAACAAGTGCCTTTGCTTCTTTCCTTCACCCCTTCAGTCCTCTCCTGATAGGGAAATGAGGGGAGTTCATCTTTTAAGTTTTGGGATGAAAGAACTTGAAGAAAATTTGAAATATTTATGTCCATTTCTGGGTGTTTTTTGTGCTCTGTGGAACTGAACTGGGCTCAGACTGTTTTGGAGCTCTGTGGTGTGAACACCCCCGCTTTTCAGTGCCTCACTGGGCAGGTCAGTAAGACTCAGGAGACACCATGCTGCAAGGGCCTGAGGCCACTAACTTGAGCTTCCTCTGCTTGACACAGGAATACAAGGTCTCCAGCTGTGAACAGAGACTCATAAGTGAAATAGAGTACAGGCTAGAGAGGTCTCTGGTGGACGAGTCAGGCGACGACATCCAGTATGGGGACGTCCCCGTGGAGAATGGTGTGGCACCCTTCTTTGAGATGAAGCTGAAACATTATAAGATCTTTGAGGGAATGCCTGTAACTTTCACATGTAGAGTGGCCGGGAATCCAAAGCCCAAGGTAAGCTAAGTGCATGATGTTTTCAGAATGTTCTTTGTCTGTTTTCCATCACTGTAATGAAATACCTGAGCCTGGATAATTTATAAGGAAAGAAGTTGGATTAGCTTATGGTCCTGGAGGCAGGGAACCCCAAGAGCATGGCATAAGCAGGGGCTTGGTGTCCCACTCATGACAGAAAGCAGAAGTATATCACGTGGCAAGACAAAACCAGCGTGCAAGAGCTCACTTTTATACTGAAAATTACTCTTAAAATAACCCAGAAGCCACAAAAGTCCATGAATGGGGTAATCTAGTAATGAGACACAGCCCCCAGATTCCAGCCCCTCCCAGAGGTCTCACAGCTGAACTCTGTTGGGGACCAAGTTCCAGCAAACCAATTGCAGAGTCACAGCAAGAGCCACATTCTTTTTTTTTTTTTTTTAAACTTTATTTTATGTTACATCAGGCTCAGTCTGACCTGGAGGCGGGGCTGGTGCAGCATGTGGTGCTGGGGATCCAGCCGTGGTCCCTGCAGTTGCCTAATCTTGCCTAAGCAGGCGCTTTAGACCACTGAGCTATCTTGCCAGCCCAAGAGCCACATTCTTAAAGGAAGTGTTAGGTTCTGAGCAATGGCAGAGATGTAGAAAGAAGAGATATTCACTCGCTCTCTTAGTAGTCAGGATGTAAAATTTTTAAAGTGCTCTTAGGTTCAGGGCCACCTCAGGAGAAGCTAGAAACCAAAGCCAAGAACACCAGGCGCTGGCTCAGGGGTGGAGCTCCCACTGTGCATGCTCCAGGCTCTAGGTTCAATTCTCAGGGAGGAATGGATGGGAAAAAAGAAACCAAAGAGAGGGGAAGCCAGGGGCATGGAGTTGAGGCTTAAGGAAGATAACAGAAGAAGAACAAGTGAGTAACAAGGAGTTCTTCATATACCTCCATCGCCTATGCCTTCTGTTACTCTAAAGTTGCAAAGGACTCTGGCAAGGTCAGGGCTCATGGCCAGACTTGGATGTGATCTCAGCCAGTGCCTGGTCTCATACAAAGAAGTCACAGTCTTCACTGGTCATGGAAATGTCAGGTCTTTAGTCTACAATACCAAGGCTTCTTCTATTTACAAACAGAGGGAAATAGTCAAATTATGTGAAGAATATGTTGGAAAAACTTTTTATGACAAAGCAGAGTTTATTTTTTTAAGGTTTCATTTTATTAGAAAGTGGATATAAGTTTTAAAATTTTAAGACCATTTTCTTTGATCTGTTTCTCCCTGACTGGGTGGTTGGAATTTAGTTTTCAGTACTAGTCTGATCTTGAGACTAAAACAACACATAAAGCCAGGGATACAGCTCAGCAGCATAGCACCTGCCTGGCAAGTATGAAGTGGTGAGTTTGATTCCCAGTACAGAACGCAGAAGTGGCAACTTTTACAGTATCCCTGTCCACTCTTCCATTTTACCATACTCATTTTTTTTACATTACTATTAACCTTATGATTTTAGTAAGTTTCTTGTTTATATAGCTTTCCAAATTTGCATTTGTATACTGTCCCATCATTATAGTTTTTATTCCTTTAACAATTTAGCCACTTGAAATAGTTACTTTTGAGTCTCTTAGAACCTTTTAGTATGTACAGTACACGGGCCTCTCGCTTCTTCTTTCTGGAGCTACTGACTCCCCTGGCTGATCATTGCCTCGCCTGGTTTGTTAGGTTTTGATGGTAGAACTAATGTACAGTAGCTGTTACCACCTGTGGAAGTGCCCTGCCTGGAGAACTTCTGGGTGCATCTGAAAGGAAGTTTGAGATTGCAATTGCCCAGAACCAAATTTCTTATTAATTTTTCTGCTTTAGCTTCAATATCATGCAATAGTGTAAACCTGGGGTTTCAACTTCTCCTTTTTCTTCTCTTAAATTGGGGAAAAGTGTAATCCCATGTTTTGCCTTGCTGGGCTAGGACACGACCCTCATCCAGGTCGGCCTGGCCCAGTGGTGGTGACCCTATGGCACAGGAGCAGGCTGTATCCCTGAAAGCTCTAAAGCCCTGCCATCACCAGCCTAGCCCTCGTATCACACACTTTGATTATCCTTTCTAAACAGAATTTTGCTTTTTAGTAATTCTGTTTTCTTTAATATAATGGGGACACTAACTGGCTTTCCACCTTGGATCAGATAAGATCAAAGTAGTAGTGTTCCCACCACCCTGGTCAGTGACCTGTTCCCTCCCTCCAGGCCACATTTGTTTTTTTTTAATTCATCTAACACTTCGATAGAATGACTGGAGTTTGGAGTTTGTTTTTATTTTCTAAAACAACTTTTTTATCTTTTCTTAAAAGTAACACATTTTAATTACCAGTACATTTGCAAAAAAGAAAAATGCTTCTCATGCTACCTCATAGAAATAATCACTGCCAAAATTCCCCTCATAACCTTCTTATAAGTAACTATAAAACCATATTTTAAAAAACAAATATATACATATATTGCACATACATATTTTTCAAAACAAAAAATGACATATGACATGTTTAAACTAAAAAGATTGAACTCTTTCTATCTACTTTTTCATTCAAGTTAGTTTCCTCTTCAGGTGTTTGACTAATGTTTCAGTATGAGAACTCAGATCAGCTCAGCAGGTCACACTATCATTATCCACCCTCCATCTAGAGGAAGAGGACATTACTAATCTTTAATCTTCTCCTCCTTCTACAGATCTATTGGTTTAAAGATGGCAAGCAGATCTCTCCGAAGAGTGATCACTACACCATTCAGAGAGATCTCGATGGGACCTGCGCTCTCCACATGGCAGTCTCTACCCTAGAGGATGATGGGAATTACACAATCCTGGCTGCCAATCCTCAGGTAAGGTAGGGGAGAAGGCTGGCCTCCCTTCACTATCTAGTGCTGACAGGCATTTGATTACACAGAGGAACTACTTAACTAAAAGGTGTACTTGTGCTTCTTTTGTTTATAAAGTTATTTTTCTAAATTCTTCATTCATCTTTTGAAAAGATTAAAAAAACTATCCTCTAATTTTTTAAATCTTTGATCTGTTTATTTATTTATTTTGCACAGAGTCTCACTACGCAGCTCAGACTCATAGTGATCTTGTCTTAGCCTCCCCAGAGCTGGGACTACAGGCGTGTGCCACCAGGCCTGGTTTCAGGGCCAACATCGCATGCCCAGGGATTGAACCCAGGTCCTTGAGCTTGCCAGGCAGGTGCTTAGACTGCTAAGCTATCTTCCCAGTCCTAAATTTCTGTATTAATTTCTTTTTACAAATATTTCACGAACATTCATTTCTTCCTTTGGGCGTTCTCCTGTAGGAATGATGCTGTGGAGGCTGCGTTTCCCGCACAGGCATTTCGGGCTTCCTGTATATGCTTCTGATGCAGGTTACAGGGGGCAAGGGTGAGCAGGACAGTCCTGAGCAGGAAATTAAACTAGCAAACAGTTACATAAATCGCATAATTTGGGGTAGGATTATGTTCTATGAAGAAAATAAGGAACAAAGAATACAGAGTGGCTCCTATAAAGATTATAGTGGAAAAACTAAAAACAAAATTAAATATTTAAGAAATACAGGGGACAGGGAGATAGCTCAGTGGAATAAGCTGCTTGCCTGGCAAGTGCAAAGTCCTAAATTCAATCCCTGGTACTGCCAAAAAAGAATCAAGAAATACATAAAAAAATGTTATTGGCCCAGAATTAAGGTGATAGAATTTCACCTTGACCACAATCGTTATGATCTTGATGATGTCATACAATGCATGGCATTTATATTGAACATAATTTGGAGGGGTTTATCATCTGTGCTGGTGTTCCACAGCAGGATCCAGCTGGTTCTTGAACTCCTGTGCCCAAGGGAGCCTCCTGCTTCAGCCTCAAAGAGGCTGTGACACTGGGCTGCAGCTCCAGGCCAGGCTCAAAATGTTCTGTCTTGTATTTGTCCTTAGATTTAAGACCAAAAAAATAACTGCTTTCTCAGACTTGGAAAGAAGGCTGTTGCTGTGTGTGGTGTTCCAGTGGAAGCTTGCTCTGGCTTTTCTGTTGCAGGTCTTAGGCCTTGGACACTGGTCTTGGGACAGACTCAGGACAGTGAGTGTGGGGTGGTTTGTGCCTGAGGAGCACAGGGAGAGCTGGGCAACCCTGGAGTCTGCAGAAGCTCAGGCATGCACTTCTGTCTCTCTCTATTTCTTTAAAGCTAAGGCTAACAATTTTATAACTAGTGAAGGTGACCAGAAGTCATTATTTTAAACCCCTGGACCTATTTACATTACTCTAGACCTATTACATTACAATACATTTTGTTATTTCTTTCATAAGAGATATAGAAACTGATACAATTAAGCTGTTAAAAGAAAAATTATATAATGGTAACAATACTCACAAGCTTGAAAAAGATTGTACAAGGTTTGTCTTGCTTTTAATGTTCCACTGTCCTGTGAACATATTCCTGCACTAACATTAATAGAACAAAGCCTGTGTGAGCCCTGCAGTCACACCACAGGAGCACAGTGCACTCTTGCCTGTCGATACAAAGTCTCCATATCAGTGCACCTTCCTGAGGGCATAATTTTGTAATCAATAAATACACAATCATTGCCCTGAAATCAACCAAAATAATCTTTAATACAAAGTCAAGTTCTATGCTCACAGATATATTTGATGTAACTTAAAGAAGCCAAAAAAAGTAATTGTTTTCATTTATATTTGTTTTGTGACTTTTATTTAGCAAATTGCAACTCTCAGTTTTTTGCTGCTAAAAAAAAAGGAAGGGCGAGGTGTGGTGGCCCAAGCCTGCAGTCCAGCTCTCAGGAGACTGATGCAAGAGGCCGAGTTCCGGCCCAGCCCAAGCACCTTGGTGATACCCTGTCTCCAAAAGAAAATTTAGAAGGGCTGCAAGTGAGGCCCAGGGCACAGCACTTGCCTGGCACATACAGAGCCTCAGTTTGACGCCAGTGCCATGTACAAAAAGTGGAGAGTGCAACAAATCCAGAAATTTCTGTCAAGTCTCACTTGTTCCCCTGACAAGGCTGAGATTTACAACAAGGACAGGGTTGTCTTGTGTTCCTCTAGCACTTGCCAGGACTGGGTTCCTGCTGAATCTTCAGGCGGTTTTTCCTAGCATGTTCTGAATTGTTTTGGGGATAAGCCACTCTGCAGAACAAAAGGACCTGTATGTAAAGCTGCAGTTACGAGTCTGGTTCTTTTCTTCTTCAAATCAATATAATGCATTTGTACATATGGGGTAGTTATAAAGGAGAAAGAACTGCGCAGATAGGCAGTGGCAGTAAAGTTTAAGATATCAGGCCAGCCTCGAGGGTCGGTACTGTCTGATCACATAAACTATAACGGAGTTGCTAGATAAACGGGTGGCTATCAAGGGTCCCCCATGGATCGGTCTACATTGTGTGCGCGCGCACGCGTGTGTGTGTAATATTACATTGTAATCATAAGCAGTTACAATTTGCCAATTAAAAGTAAATTCGAACTCACTATACTCTTACCCAAATCTCTTTATATGAGCCCCCACCCACCAAAAGATCCTTTTGTAAACAATGAAAAAGGAGGTAGGGAAGGAAAGGAGATGGAGGGAGGGAGGGAGGGAGAGACGGAGAGAGGGAGGAAGGAAGGAAGGAAGGAAGGAAGGAAGGAAGGACAGAAGGACACACAGACACAGGGACGGACACAGGGCTTGTGCGCTTCCATGTCAGGTACATGACTTGGAGTTCTAGTTCTGCCACTTGGTACCCATGTGACCTTCGCAAGCCCCTTCACCTCTCTATGCCTGTTTCCTCTTCTACAAAATGGAGATAAAATGGACTTAAAGAGCACACTCATCTTACCTCGCACCCCATCCACTTTCCACAAATGCTAGTTGGTGGCTGCATTCTAATTCACAGACACGGGTCACCTCATTGTAGAACAGCCGGCCCTGGACGGCTCCCCTCTGTTCCCAGGTGCTCCCCTCCCACAGCCCTGCGCATGCACGTGAGCAAGACAGTGAGCACGCTGCTGATGTGTAGTCTCGGGCTCCTGGCTTTTATCAGCCCCATGGGAAAGGACTGAGGCAGCCGATGTGGCTTTGCCACAGTGCCACAGCTGTGGGCTTGCGTGGAGAAAGCGATGAGCTGTAGACAGCCGCACCTCGGCACAGCTGACCCGGCCACACTGGAAACCCCAAAGCTGCACTTGGCTGCCTGCACCCTCAAGGCCGAGGGAAGACCCCAGGGAAGCAGGCGCTGTGTTCACGTGCAGCCCAGTGCGTCTGCTTTCCTGGATCTCGGTGAGCCCCCACTTCAGCCCTCTAGGCTTATCCTCTGTCCTTTGGGGGCAGACAGAGGCATGAGCAGCAGACCAGTCTCCACCAGAGCCCACCGCCCAGCCGCCCCACAGGCTATCCATCCCTCCCATGCTGGGAGCAGCGGGTAGGAAGAGGGCTCTGGATCTACCAGGAAGAGCCAAGATTCAAACCTCAGAAGGGCGGCAATCACAGCAGACCCTGAGGCCTACGATTCCAAACATCTTTATACTCTGCCTTTTAATTAATAGGCGGTGCTAAGCGTCTCCTTTCTTATCTAAATAACCAAAAGGGAAATTCAGGAAAAGAGGCGACAGAAATCCTTAAAAGTGGACATCCAGCCTCAGAATGTGTAGCTGTGTAGACCCACGGCAGTAATTGATGCCGTTTAGTAGTCACTGTTCCAAATTTGTTAACACATTGCCCTGTAGATTTGTAACTTCAAAGCTTCTTTATCCTTGGGGTCCTCAGCATTAGGTATGCCCAAACACGCTGATGGAGGATTTGTGAGTCAACCGTCTATGTGTGGGGATGAGCTGTACTACTCATTAAAAAAGAATGGCATTTAAACCAGGACAACGGGCAGGCCGTGTTTCTACCTAACCTTTGGCATAAGTTATCTGTGTCTGTAAGAATGTTGCTAAAGAGATGTCCAGTGTGATCATAATTTCAGCCTTATAATGTGTTACTATCTGTTGAAATAACTCCTGTTAGTTGTGATTTAAAACATGATTGAAAAGGTCATAAGGAGGCATGTAAGAAATCAAAAAAGCTACATCCCAAAATATTCATCGCAAAAGCATATATTTGACTGAAAACCGGATATGACTATGTCTAGCCACTACATTAAACTTTTTCAAATTGTAAATGTACTTGGTTTTGAAGGGAGACAACTACATCTATTTTCCCTAATGCACTGCAACCTCTAGAGTGTAAGAAGAGCAAGGGAAAGAGAAGGCTGGAGTGGAAAATGAGTTCAGTAACGAAACACAGCAGGCAGAGCTTTCCTGAGCAGAGGAAAATAGTTACAGAAGCAGCCAAGGAAAGGGTGAGAAACAAGGAAAGGAAAATTCTGACGTTCAGCAGAATATTTCATAAAATGTGGTATTTTTCCACCTGGGTTAATCTTCTGGGAAAAAAAAGAAACAAGTTAGATATTATTGATCGCATCCAGATTCTGCTGGGGCTAGAACTCACAGCTCCACACCTACAGGACCAGGGGTCGTAAGGAGTGGGCGCAGCTCAATTCATTAGGGACTGAAGTTATCGCGTAGTTTTAGCAAAAGAATGAGTGACTGTGTAGTCTTATGCTAGACATGTTGCCAGAATGAGGATCACAAAAACAGTTTATTTTAGACCCTAATCCTATCTTTAGGACACAACTAAAGCTAGACACAAATGTTTTACTTTGTTTTGTTGTGTTGCTAAGTTACAATGTGCTGCGCTTGGATTTTGGAACGGCTCTTCTGCAGTTTGATGTTGCTTCAAATCGCATTATATATACAAATGGCAAGCTTTAGAAAGACCTGTGTGCCATGAGTTAAACTCATGAACTATGAAACATAGATGTTTTCACGTTACACGAATAATAGGCCTTGCGTGAGGCACCAAATGACCTCCACAAAGCTGGCTGTGGAACAGCTCAAACTTCTAATTTATGCTGTAGCTTTCAACTCTGTGGATCTGTCAGAATAGGGAAAATAAGTAACAGGGCTGAGTTAAATGCAGAAAAATTGCTTGTAGATAGTGAGGGTTTTCTTTTTTTTTCTTTGTTTCTTGTCTTTTTGAGAGAGGGTGTCACTATGCAATTGAGGCTGGCCTTGAACTCATGATGGTCCTCCTGCCTCAGCTACCCAAGTGTTGGGATTACAGGCAGTCACCCCCATGCCAGGCTTGTTGCCTGTATTTTATCATTGTATGATCTCCAGGCTTACTTCAAGCTTCACTTTTTTTTTTTTTTTTTTCGTGTTAATGAGAAGAAAGATAAAATAGCAATGAGACAGTTTCAAAACAGATTAGTAGGACAGTTAGTTATAATAATTAATACATTGCATATTGTTGTCTTTGTAGTAGTTACTCAGAGGCCAACATGCAGACATGATATCTTGTCTAAACAATATTAGCACAAACTGTTCTTCTCATTGAACTAAGAGAAAATAGCTGTATGTCTACCCTACCTATAATTATATATATATATATTTTTTTCACAACAAAAGGGTCCTTTATTTATATCCCCCTTTTTGTTTTGTCAGTGATGGGTGTTCTATTCTGTTAGAGAAGTCAAGCTTCACTTTAAAGAGAGACACACATTATTATCTTATTGTTAGTGAAACATAGACATTGGGACATTAGAAGCTAACGTAACGGCAGTAATATGTATCTAGAGCCTACCGATTGGGATTACTGGGATTAACTGGCATACAGTGAGATTAAAATCACGAAATGCTAATTCTGTACCATCCATCTAAATAAAACATTCAGGCATTAAAAATCTGAACCCTGAAGACATCTTCAAAATCTATTTCACTGAATTGTAGGGATTTTGTCAAATAAAAATGTTAAAATTGCATGCTGGGGATATAGCTCAGCAGCATAATTATCTACCTGGCAAGCACAAGGTCCTCAGTTTAATCCCTGGTACCACCAAAAAAAAAAAAAAAAAAAAAAAGTCAAAATTATCAAACTTCCTAATTTGGATACTTTCTAAATGTTCCTGATCCTGATCACATATTGGTTAATAATATATTTAGTCACTAACATAATATTAATCTAAATAATAATGCCTTCTAGACTTTCGTTCAGGAGTGGGGCTTATAGAGGATTACATAGACTACAAATGACAACACATTCCTTTTTCTTAAATTTGGAAGGTTAAGGGGAGTCTATATCAGCATGTATATCAAACGTGTTGAAATGAGTAATCTGTCCTTAGTAGTAGGCCAGTCTGCATACCCTAGTGTGTGTGTGTGTTGTTTGCTTGAGGAGAAGAGGCGGGCATAGCCTCAGCAGTCAGGTAGTTAAGGTAGAACACATCGCTCACATCTGGCCTCTGCCCTAGAACTATGACTGTGCTAAGCAGAAGTTAAACAAAGGTGGATCTACTTCCCAATTCTGCCCTTTGTACTGAGTGTTAGGAAATTCCAAGTATTTGCCAAGAGTTCAGCATCCACAAATCTGTGTCATAGGGCCTGAGCTTTGGATAAAATCAATCTAATTTGGAAATATTATCTTTTATATTGTAGCTTTTATTTTTCTGTGGAAATTTTCAGGGCAGTTAGTATTTTAAATGTGACCTCGAGTTCTATATAACTTTCCTGTAAACCCTCCTTGTCTGGCTGACCATAGCCCTAAAGAAGTCCAGCCTTTGGCAGACCTGGAAAGGACCATTGGCTGCATTCCAGCCTCCCGTGAGGCCCTACTAGGAGGTGTGTTGCTACAATAACCTACTACGTTCCCCTGACCTGAGTGCACCCTCCTGCCACCTCAGCCAACCTCAGTTGGGAAAGTTTTTCAAAGGGCGCTCTAAGGTAGCATTTCCACCCTCCTGTCGCCTCAGTCACCTACTACGCAAATGGAAGCCAATTATAGAATTTCATTTTGAATTAACTACACACAAGGGCTGTTCATCAGCCCTAGAATTCAAGAAATCTAATCATCAATGTTGTATCTGCTCATTTTTCCTCTTGTTATGTTATTTTTGGCCAGCATTAGAACTTAGAAGTGTAGCTTCTCATTCTCTTGAGAGAGAAGATGAAAAAATAACTGAGAAAATCTAGTTTGACCAATTGCTAGGAACAGTGAAGAAAGAAATTAAAAGGAGGAGCTGAAACGAAATGAGAGCAATGCTGTGTGATTTTTCCATGTTCCTTGGATCCCCTAAGTGTTATGTTTATCTGTTCATGCTGGAAAATGTTGAATTGGTAAAAATTTAATGAGATAAAATGTATTTGGTACAGGATCTCACTGTGCAGCTTGGACTCGTAGTGATACTTCTGCTTCAGGCCCCACCCCAATGGCATTACAGACATGTGCCACCACACTCAGTCTTTGTGGCTGGCCTGGCATGTGGCGCTGTGGATCAAACCTGGGTCTTTGCATTTGCTTAAGCAGGTGCTTAGACCGCTGAGCTATCTCTGTGGCTCATGATGTCCTCTTTGGCTATGTATTCGATAATACTTTTGTCACACAGCCATCCCTTAATATATATTCTAGGGAAGGGGCATCACTAACATTTAACAAATGCATTACTAAAATTATCTAACACAAAACTAAGGGCACCTAGATTTGATTTCAGAATTCACTAAAACTAGTAAATGCTTGACCATGGAAATAGAATCACCACAAGACTATAAGGTCCTCCCGCTGCACTTACATGGCAACCTCATTGGAGGAGGCCTTAGCCAACCTCAGTGAGAGGCAGCGCCTTCAGATTGTCCTGAATAGAGCAGAGCAGCTTATTTAGCACTCAGAGAAGGGCTTTCTCACCTGGCTTCAGCAAATACAGCTTGCCTAAGAGCACTAGTTCAGTAAAGGGCTTCCCTGAGAGAGGTGTATCTGTTACTGATGGCACACTGAGTTGTTCTGAGATGCAGTCTGACAGCAGGACAGCTGACCAGATGGTCAGTGGTGCTGCCAAGCACGTCATTCCTGTTGCTGCTCTCTCCCACAGGGCCGGGTCAGCTGCACTGGACGGCTAATGGTCCAGGCTGTCAACCAGAGAGGCCGCAGCCCACGCTCCCCCTCGGGCCATCCACATGTCAGAAGGTATTTCAGATGTTTCTTCCTAGGTGCTACTGCTATCTGTCACTGTAAATTCACTGATACTACAATCATAGCATGAGAGTAAATATAAAAGTAAGTGGAAGACAGTGTAAATGCAAACTTCAAGGTGTGTGTTCATTACTATCCCCTTTGCAGTTTAGAAAATGCAAGGAAAAACACATGTGTTAGTATGTGCTGAGCCCATTCAGACATACCATTATTAGTTCTTTAAGCAGAACACATTCTATATGAAGAAATAAGACTCAACCCTTTCAGATGGCACACAAACATGAAAACATGCGTAGATGATACACAAATAATCAAAATTGCACCAATCTCTAACCAACAGACTGTTAATAACAATCGCCACTAGATTTCTTAAACTCAACTAGTTTGTTCATGTGGACTTTTAAATCAGATGATTCAGGCCAGGCAATATAGCTCAGTGGACTAAGTGCTTGCTTAGGTAAGTGCAGGGGCGAGGGTTCGATCCTTGGTACAGCATGTTGTGCCAGTCCCACCCCCAGGTGTGCTGAGCTGGCAACAGAGTCCAAGCGTGATGGTGCATGCTTATAGTCCCAGCACTAGGGAGACAGAAATCAGGAAGATCACCACAAGCCCACGCTGCATGAGACCCTGCACCAAAAAAAAAAAAAAAAAAAAAAAAAAAAAAAAAAAAAAAAAAAAAAAAAAAAAAAAAAAAAAAAAAAAAAAAAAAAAAAAAAATCAGAAATCAGATGATTCAGGACATAACACCATTAGATTGTAAATCTTATAGGTAAGAGTTGTATTTTAAATGCTCAAACAAGCAAAAAAGAAAAAAAATAATAACAATAAATAAATGCTCCAATAAACATATGCTAATTGTGGAGCATACTTTCTGTTCCTGGTACCCCAAGTCTGTGAAAAGTGGTAACAAAATAATGGCAGATGAGGAGAGAGGATGTTACTTCCTAGTAACGTATTTGCACTTAAAAAACCCAAAAGAGAGTATGAAGCCAGTCTGTCAAGCCGGGTTCCTACTGAGGTGCTTTACAGACAGAGCAGCTTGAAAGAGTCCTGACTGTAATTCACAGACCACAGGTGCACCCTGCCTTTATTAAAGAGAAACACCAGCTCCTAGGGCCGGACCAGGAAAACGGAGTGAGCAGCGAGCCCTGTCTGTCCTGACTCGTGCAACGGGGTCAGAAGCCCCTGTGTGCCACACACCTGTGGGGGTGCAGATTTCATTCTAGGGTAATACACATTCCGGGATCCTGAACCTACATCGGTGGCTATTAGCACTACATGTCTAGTATTCGCCCCACTGTCTTGCATTTTTTGCTTTTAGTCTTCTTACAGTCTTCATCACGTTTAAGCTTTTCCATGTTTCACTGAGTCCTACAAAGCACGTTTGTCATAAACTACACCTGCACTGGGAGAAAAGCAAACTATATAAAACACTTGATAACTACTGCCCTAATGTACCAGGCTTGTACTTATCCCAGGTGTCCCATCCTTGCCTTTTCCAGTCATAGCTTTAGGTTTATCTTCTAGTGAGTCCTGACAGAGTTTCCATTCGGCCCTGTGCTCAGTTCCTATGTCTTCCCTGCTATTACATTTAATTGAATTTCTCTGGCAACATGTATAAAAGTAGAAGAAACACACACAGTCAGAGAGATCTGCAATCTCTCTGCAAGTTAATAACAGTGCCTTTAGGCATATGAGTAATGCAAAAGGAAGACTGCCTAAAAATGTAATTTATCTTCTTAGTTTAAAAAGGAATTTTTGTTTGAAATATATTATCTTGTTATAAAGCAAAAATATATACTTCCCTATAAAATTAAAGTCATGATGGAAAGTTAATAGCAATTTGTTTAAAAAAATTGGTAAGAAACAAATGAGCAAAAGCTGGCCCTACTCCTACCATGAGGCTTTAAAATAGTTAAAGCAAAACAAAAACAAAAACAAAAACAAAAAATATATATATAGTAAAGCCCGCTTTTACTTTCCTCCTTTGTGATTAATATTTGTTTGAGGTTTGCAAACTAGTATATTTATCATACACTTCGAAATTAAGCAAGGGTTTGCTTTTGTAGCTTTTTGCATATGAATCTTGGGGGCAGGTATCAGAGGAGATTGGATTCATACCCTCTTACATTGTAAGAGAACATGGCTGAAGTCCTGGATATTGCTTCCGCCTGTCATTCCACCCACATGTCATGTCCTGTCTCAAGGCCCCGCTCTAGGTCGAGGGACAGTGTGGATGAGAGTGAGCCCATTCAGGAGCGATTCTTCAGACCTCACTTCCTGCAGGCTCCTGGAGATCTGACCGTTCAAGAGGGAAAGCTCTGCAGAATGGACTGTAAAGTAAGTTTATCATTGCCTGCCACCTTACTGCCTCACTTCTCCCTTCACCGCCAGGTTTGTCTGTTTCCCATGGGAAAAAGTTACGTGTAAAGCGTGATTCCAGGTCAACAGAGAAAGAGTTATACTGGGTGTTTACATGCGGGTTTTCATCCTGCTTTTTTTAGTAACTATTAAATATGCTCTTTATTCCAAACCTGGCATGTCCATATGCCAGAAAGCCATTTGAAATTTTTCATTTTGTTGGTAAATGATGAATATGGCACGTGTCCTAATCATTAGGTGATCTTTATTCTTTTCCCATTCAAGTGCTGTATCTGTGACATCTTCTTTTCCTTTTTTGCCATATGACTTCTTAACACAGGGTCTTTGGGTGTGCAGGCTGTACTAGGCATGTGGACACTGAAACTATCTACAAAATGGTGTGTGCTCAGTAGTTTCTCAGAGGAATTTGAAAAAAAAATTTATAGACTATTATACTGAAAGGGTTTTGTTTGTCTGCCTTGTTTGCTTTTTATGTGCGTGCTCTTTTGTTTGTTTTCTGCCCTGCTGTTTACTGATCTTAAAATTTGGTCTTAAATAAGTTTCTAAAAGCATTTGGGCTCCCTCTGCTGGTTTTCTCTGGGTTTGCAGAACACAAATATACATAAGCCAGTTAGAGGTTGTAGGCATTCGCTTTTTCACAAAGTAAATCTGGGGTTCTAGGAACATATAGAAAATGTTGTTTAAAAATTTTATTTTCAAAAATAGCTCTTTTACAGTACAAATAACAAGTTAAGTTTTACTATATGTATTTACTTCCTTTTTTAACCTCTAATTTAAAAATCCAGGGGCCAAGAAGATAGCTCAGCCATCTAAGCACCTGCCTGGCAAATGCAAGGACTGGGGTTGGATCTCTAGTACTATGTTCAATGAGCCAACCACTGAGACCAGGCATGGTGGCACATGCCTGTAATCCCAACACTGGGGAGGCTGAGAGAGGAGGATCACTAGGAGTTTGAGCTGCATAGTGAGACCATCTACCAAATGAATGAATGAATGAACAAATAAATACTTTTTAAAAGAATCCGTTCAGGAGAACTGTCATATACAATGGGCAGTCCCACTCCTGGGTATTTATCCAAAGGAACTGAAATGAGTGTGTCAGAGGTATCTCTACTCCTTGTTCTAGCAACATTTTCCACAGTAATGTCAGTGTCTACCGACATGAATAGCTAAGAAAAATACAGAAACAGTGGAATAATTCTGTTTTGCCTTTAAAAAAAAAAAAAGAAATCCAGGTCAGGGATATAGCTCAGCGGTGTAAGTGCCTGCCTGGCAAGAAAGAAATGCCACGTGGATGATGCCAAGGTCTGCTGCCAGCTGGAGCAGTAGCCAGGCTTCCTTCTCTCTTAGTTGTAGGGGTCAAGTGCCTGGACTGATGAACACTCTGACCTTGATTCCAAGGAATGAATTCTCCATGCCAGCGCCATTTTGGAACCTGGTTTGGCTGCTGCCGCCATTCTGGTACTTGGATTTCTGTGGCTTTCTTCTCAAGGCAAAACCTCTCTCCCTTGCAATTCTGAGGCTGCAAAGGGTGGAGAGCTGCCACCTCTTGTGATGCCCTCAGGCCATCCTTTTGATTCTTTGATTCCTTCCCAGCAATGGAGATCCTCTCAGCTCCATCTTTGCAGTCCAAAGCTTTCCTGGTGCTTCCTTTCTGGTCAAATTCACACTTTAAATCATCCTTCTTGCTTCTTTGCTCTTTATTTTCAACATAAATCTGGCTAAAAGCTGCCAGTAACAACCATGCCACTGCCTCAATAGTTTGCTGCTTTGAAATATCTCTTGAAAGATTAATCAGTCCACCATACTTAATCTCAGTCTTAGGCAAAGTCTCTGGGCATGAGCCAAATTCCAACAGACTTTCAGCCAGTCCATAGCACAAATCATCTGGAGTCCATTGACCAATGCTGTCCTTTTTCCCAGCAGAAACCTCCTCAGCCTGGTGTTTACAGGCAGGCCTTTTGTCAGTCTTCTGGTCTGAGTTCTGACCAGAATCTCCCCTAAAGAACAGCTGAAGCTTTTCTAGCTCTTCACAAGTAGAGGACCTCTCCAAACATTTCCAATCTCTGCTCATAAGCCACTCTTTATACTCAAGCTTCAAGCCAGTCTTATGGTCTGAGTTCTGACCAGAATCTTCCAATGCTTTGCCTGTAGCCGACATCTCTGAATCTTTCCTATCTCTTCCTGTAAGCCATTCCCAAAAGCTTGTAATCCACATGGTCGGGTTAGTACAGCAACAACCCCACTTCTCTGGTGCCAAATTATGTCTTAGTTACTTTTTACTCATTGCTGGGATAAATACCCAACAATCAAAATGAAGGAAGGAAAGGTTTATTTAGCTCACAGTTACTGGAGGTTTCAGTCCATATTCAGCTGTCCCAAGGCTGAGTAGAACAGGGCAGAGAGCAGCAGTTCATGGTGGTGGAACAGCAACAATCGAGACAGAGGCAACAGAATAACCAGGGAGCAGAGATCAACAGGGCTAGTCTGTCTCTCTGTCTCTCTTTATATTATATTCAGGCTCTCTGCCTCAGCCTATTGGCCTTAGGCTACACCCATAATCATAGAAGTACTTAAAACACCTTAATCCCAGGGATCATGGATCAAGTCTCAAACTCTAGATCAGTACTAAATTCACATAATCCCAGTGACTCATGAGTCAAGTCTCAATCTATAGAAATCTCTGCCCATGACTGCATGAGGCTCTGGGAGGACAACTAGACATAAACCATAACAAGTACTCTCTACTTTCCTTGCTTCCACTGACTTGCCCCAGATAAACAAGATGTAAATATCTTGCCACATGAACACAGGGTGCTTCTGGTTTCAGAAACAAAGCCTCCCATATATTTCCTCTTCAAGCAAAGCATTTGCTAAGGGCAAGTTGAAGCAAGACCTGTCTGTATAACAGAATATGTAACTTTTGTATCTCCCAAGATCAGTCAAATCTCCTCAGCATTTACTTTGAAACCATGTAGTGTTTTGTAGAACTGCTGTCAGTTTCAGCCATCTGGATGAGTCATGGCCATTGCTTGACCAGTTTACTCTCTGAAAGAAGTGACTGCAAGCAGAAAACATGTGAAACATGGCAGGAGCATGCACAGGATGAATTAGATAACGGTCCTAAAAACCTCCAAAAGGTTTATCACACTGAGGATAGCAATGTGTAATACTAAAACTATGCTTGGAATACCTGTCATTTTGATCTTTTAGATGTGTGCTGCTTCTCATGTAATTTTAGTTGCTACTATACTCTCTCAAGTAAATGGTTGGCTTACAAAAAAAAAAAAAAAAAAATGACTAGGAAAAATACCAAAGGATTGACAGACTAATTTTGTATATGCATAGATTTCTAAATTCCTGTGTAAAACTGTGTAACTGCTTTTATCACATTCTATAGAGATTTGTTAAAATACCAATGATTGATAGATAATACCAATTCCAAGTTAAGTCTAAGATATTTGATACTTAGAAAGATAGTGATATTAAGCTCAAATACCTGTGTTATAGAGTAATAGTATCACTAAGCTTTTCTTCTGGAAGGTTAAGAATATAAGTTTACAAACCAAAAATTGGGAAAAAAAAAAAAAAAGAGAGAGGCTACAAGGATAGCCAATATTTTGACCCTAGCCCTTCAAAGTAAGTGAGGACTCAGGACATAAGAGAACCTGTGCTATAATGTCCTATAACTCAGTAGTTTCCCAAATTTTCTGTTCAAAGAGCTTACGGGGCTATAGAAGAAAGGGATTGAAGTTATATAGTGTACCTAAGGAGAGTGACCTAAAGAGAAAACATTCTCTCAGGCTTCCAAAAGTATGTGTTTTTTCTATTCCCTGTACTTTGCTGTGTCTGGGAGATATCTTGTAGTTGATGAAAATGAATAAATATCATTCAGCAGCGTGGAATTTGTGAGCTTTCTGGCTGATTTGGCAAAGCTGGTCCTTGAAAGGAACTGGTTTGTAGTCCAACAGACACCTTTTTGTATATAATTTCCTACTAGTAAAATTGTAGGAAGAGGAGGTAGATGAAGACCTCCACTGTGCTTTTCTCCTATTCAGAATCCAGGGAAACACTAGAAAGCCAGCAGATGGCGACCATCGCTCCCCTTCCTGATATAGCATGTTATTTATTTGCAGTTAAATGTGCTTTTTGTGTTATCTGGACAGCACAACTGTCATGCTCTCAAGATTTTATGATGTTTCCATTGTGATGCTAATTTGTTTAGATGGCTTGCTGGGTAATTTTATATGGCTTTTGTTACTCCATTTCAAGGATTATAAAATAATAATAGCTCTATGTGCTGATGGATGCATTAACTAACATCTCCATGGGGATGGCCACTCCTTGAAGAGAAGCTTCACAGTAGAAATGCAGCTGAGTGTTTGTTGCTGTTATTATGGTTGGACATTTTATTTCCAAATTGCTGACAGGCTGCTGCTGACTTCATCCCAGGAATTTTTATAGGCCTGGGTGAGGCTCAGCGATGACAGAAATTTTTTTAAGCCCTGTTTCATTTGTTAGATTGCTCTGTATGAAATGTTTCGAAGAGAACCTGTGAGTGCTGAGGAAGCTGTATGAAGGTTTTAAACAAAAGAGTAACATGTGCTGATTCCAAAATCCCTTGTGTTACCACAGGAGGAGTTTATGCTGTTTGTTTCTTAGTTATTGGTAGTGATTTCCTTTTTTTTTGTTTTGTTTTTTGTTTTTCCTTTTTTTGGAGACAGGGTTTCACTGTGGAGTTCAGGCTGGCCTTGAACTCATTTTGTAGCCCAGGCTAGCCTCAAACTTGAAGTAGTCGCCCTCCTGCTCCACACCTGGCTATTTGCCTCTAGGTTTTTTTTTTTTAATTCAAGTATTTATTTTATTTTAAAATTGCTTGCAATTTTACAGTCTCATCATGGCCACTTGAGTTCTCAGTGGGCGACTTATTCTTTCATCATTGTACCTTGTGTCTTCCATCTGTAATTGCTCCTTTTTTTTTCCCTAAAAATTCTTCATAGCATTTGTTCACTTCTGTGTTTCTCAGGGTATACATCAGGGGACTGAATGAGTATTTGCCTCTATGTTAACAGATAATTTTCTATGTACTTCTTTCTGGTTTAGGTCAGTGGGTTGCCAACCCCAGACCTAAGCTGGCAGCTAGATGGAAAGCCAATCCGCCCCGACAGTGCGCACAAGATGCTCGTCCGTGAAAATGGGGTGCACTCGCTGATCATAGAGCCGGTCACGTCCCGAGATGCCGGCATCTACACGTGTATAGCCACCAACCGAGCAGGACAGAACTCGTTCAGCCTGGAGCTCGTGGTTGCTGGTAGGCCCCTCAGTGAACCTTCTTTCTGCCTCCGTGAATGTCAGGTTACAGGTGTAAACTCATCTGCATTCCTTAGCAATATGGAGAATAATTCAAGCTGCTGACACAATAGATCGCATCACCAACACCACCCACCCATGAGGACAAATTATAAGGCTTGGCAAGTGAGAAACTTTTGTTTTTTGGTATTACTTCAGTGTAGCCACTCTTATTTATCCTTCCTTTCTCAAGAGGGAAAGGATTTTAGCAAATTTTCTAGGTCATATGGATGCTGGTATATGTCATGGCCTTGGTGTTTCACAGGGAAAATACAGCTGCCTAGGCTGAGGCTCTACTTACTAAAGAAGGTGCTTATTTAGAATGTCCACATACAGACCTATTTCTCAACAATATGCACTGGTTTCAAAATTTTAAGACATTATCATCTACATGCAATGTTATAGTCAAATTCAAGTTTGCTCTTTTTTTTTTTTTTTTTTTTTTTTTTGGCAGGACCAGAGTTTGAACTCACAACCTTGCACTTGCCAGGCAGGCACCTGTGCCATGGAGCTATCTCCTTGGTCCTGCAGATTTGCTCTTTAATTTACTGCTCCATAGGTTAAGTGTTGTAAGTGGGGGCCGGCGAGATGGCTCAGCAGTCTAAAGCACCTGCTTAGGCAAGCTTAGGCAACCACAGAGACTGCGGTTCAATTCCCAGCACCACATGCTATGCCAGCCCCACACCCAGGGCAGGCTGAACTGGCCATTATTAAAAAAAGTGTTGTAAGTGGTATTATAAAGTGGTGTTGTATGAAGCCTTCTTTAAGAAGCCGAAAAGTAAAATGTATTTGTGGGAAGATTTATTCCATCCTTAGGAGTCAGACACAAGGAGAGATGCTGATGATCTGATCTCTTTTTCTTTTTTTTTTTTTTTTAACAAAACACAATGTTTATTTCTTATTCTCTATTTTTACAGTGTTTCATTTGTGTTATCTCAGTCCTCAAAACTCCTCCACAACACAAACACAGCACACCTCCTTTCCCACTCAGTAAGCCGAGGATTAGCTTCAAAGCATTCTATTGACCCTTGTGTTCTTCCACATACATTTTCCGCAGGCGTGGTGGCGCACACCTGTAATGCCAGCACTCAGGAGGCGGAGGTGGGAGGATCGGTGAGAGTTCAAGACCAGCCTGGGCTACAAAACTGAGCTCAAGGCCAGCCTGAACTGTACAGCGAGACCCTGTCTCAAAAAGACAAAAAAAAAAAAAAAAAAAAAATTCCACCACTCAACTTTTTCAAGAAATACAGTGGCATTGAAAATAAAACCCAGGGGTGGTTCTGGCTGAAATCCTGCATGATCATTCTAAGAATGGCACCAAAATATTTTTCCACACAAAAATGCATGGCTATGTAGGCTGTGGTGCTACTTTGACCATGCTTTTAGATTACAAGCAAAGCACTCCATATTCTTACACACTGGGACTGGCTTCATTTATTCTAATCTCAAACTATTTCTCTGCTATTAAATGTACATTTTGATCATATCTGTCCTTCATGGCTGAGACTTGACGGCCCAAGAGACGCAGACATCCCAGCATACCTCGCCCCTTCTGTCAGGAAATGGCAGTGCAGGGTAGCAGGTACCAGGCCTCTGGCATCATGTCTCTCTCAGGCCATATCTGCTTTGCTGTCTGAATGACCCTTGGCAAATGCACCTCAGCATCTCAGTTTCTCCATATGAAAATGGGATCACAGTGCATCACTTTTATTAAAAGTTCGGTCATGAAAACATGTTTGAAGTTCAACATAACTAGAACCTTGCATAACAGTGCTCTGAAATGATGCATGTTATTCTTAATGGCAAGCTGCTATAATAAGGCTTATTTTAAGTTCTTTTCAAAACTGAGAGCCACAAAGAATATGAATTGACCTTCTTCCCCAAAAATATCCCAGGTCAGGGGACTATGTAAAATTTAATTAAAAAAAAAAAAAAATAGACCCCTCTGCATTAAGTACTCAAGGTCTTAAGACTTTCAGGCACCTGAAAATTTCAAGTAGAATTTTATCCTTTGAACTCACTTCTTTCTCCTTTTGGGATATTTTTTGTCACTCCAGATGAGCAGTGAGTGATGGAGAAAGACACACATTCTCAAAATCATTGTTGGTAGCTCAAAGGAGAATAATTAAATCTTATTAAATCTCAATTGTTTCTACCACTGACCCAAGAAAATTTCATTGAACGGTAATAGTGTTAGAAAATCAGTTCTGAGCAATAAAGTTTTCTTTTTTATCACTTCTTCCTATAAGGTAATAATAATGCTGCCTTTTCATAGCTTCCTTCGAAAACTACAATAGGAACTAGCGAGACCCTTCTTTGGAAAATGGGAAGATACTGAGAGATGCTGGGAGGGGGAGGGGTGGTGGGAGGGGAAGGGATCCCAAAGCATTAAGGTGCCCCATACCTGAAGCAGCTCCCCCTGTGAATGTGCTCTCTGTGCTACCAACACCTGCTGATAAAAAGCACAAATTAGAATCTGTAATTTGTACAGTGCACATTCTTAGTTTATAGCTGACTGTTTAAAGTTGCAAAACTTAGATGCAGATGCTGCTCCCATTTAAATCCTTTATTATATCTTACTCAGGCCAGGAATTTTAAACTTCAAAATCTTTAAAGCAAACATTGCCCATTGCAGTGAAGGAATCTCAGTGGACCAAATTCCTAGGAATACTTGGGCATCACTAGGTGGCAGTAGTCAGCGAGGACTGTGCCGCGTGGTGACTCGCTTAGTAGAGAGGCCTTCCCAGATACTGCAGT
Source organism: Myocastor coypus (assembly GCA_004027025.1). Taxonomy (NCBI): domain Eukaryota; kingdom Metazoa; phylum Chordata; class Mammalia; order Rodentia; family Myocastoridae; genus Myocastor; species Myocastor coypus. The sequence goes on from PVJA010010760.1 coordinate 30,335, forward strand.
CACTTAGGAGCCTCCTGCATGCAGCCTGCCAGACAGGCATGCTGTGCAGCAGATGGCTGGAGACCCCGTGGGCCCATCAGACATCAATTGATGGAGGAAATAAGTGAATGGAATGAGGCACATGAGCCTGTGCTGGTAACAGAACAGTGGAGAGGGACCCAGCACATCGCCTCCCAAAGTGAAAAAGGGTATCATAAAGACCTTTCAGGCGAGCTTTCTGAAGCCTTCCGAATTTTTTCTGTATGTCACTGGTGGATAACATCCTTTGTATGTCACTGGTGGGCAAGGGCTCCTGGTGTGTATCGGCAGTGGATAACACAACTCACGTTTTCTTAGCTAAGGAAGCACACAAAGCTCCAGTGTTCGTCGAGAAGCTCCAGAACACAGGAGTTGCTGATGGGTACCCCGTGCGGCTGGAAGGCCGAGTCTTTGCAGTCCCACCACCGCAGATATTCTGGAAGAAGGAAAATGAGTCACTCACCCACAGCACTGACCGTGTGAGGTAAGATTGCATAATGACCTAACTTCGTTCAAATGGTAGGTGAAAAACAGGTGATATATTTTATATAGCATATAAGTCAATGTTAGGTAAAGGCCAGCCACAGAGGATATCAAAGGCTAAAGTCACTTCTGACCCAAATATATGTTTAAGACTTTAGAAAGAAGCCACACTATGTAATGAAGCACATCACAACTTAACATAGCAATGATGTTGAAATGTTCATATCACCAAATGATTAATTTGCCTCGGTGCTTCTGTAAAGGCAGACCAACTAGAAATTAAGAGCATGGATGTGTTCGCCTCTTGAGGCTTGCTCTTCTCCCCCATTAACTCTAATGGAGCTCTCATCCTCTCCAGAATAAGTAGGACCCTATTATCTGCTCCATGCGCAGTTCCGTTTCTAATGACCTAATTAAAAATCACTCTTCATGTCCAAAGCCACTTTTAAAAAATTTAGAGCCCTAATGACTCTATCCTCTCCTTCAGCATGCACCAGGATAACCACGGCTACATCTGCCTGCTCATTCAGGGAGCTACAAAAGAAGACGCCGGCTGGTACACTGTGTCAGCCAAGAACGAGGCTGGGATTGCGTCCTGCACTGCCAGGCTGGATGTTTACAGTGAGTGCCTCCTCAGCACATTTGCTCGCTGAACGATAAAATATCAGACATCTGGACAGCAGATCACATTCCTCTTAGCTAATCTTATAAACAATGATAGCATTTTATTTACCAAAAAACTCATGTTCTCTTTCTCTTTCTATTTATAGTTTCTCGGCATTAATAGTGAAACTCCACCAGGAGAACAAATACCCAAGTACCATTCAGGAATTCTGAGTTATTAGCCAGACGTGCATGTTGGTTTCTCTTACATTGGCTAGGCAGTTGTGGCTTCTTTACTCGAGCGTCCTTGGGAGTTAACAGTAGACAAAGGCATAAACGCTTCTCACATTTCCATATTACTGTGTTCTGCAAATGATTGCCATTAACCTTTCTTACTGTGTTACAGTCCTGTCACAAGGTCCTAATGCACTTGGTGTGTGTACTGTTGATACTCGAGTGTGTGCCTCTGTGGTTTAGTGCATCTCAGCAATAGATTTGTGTTTGTGTATCTGTAGTTTATATACATTCATCGCATTTTTAAAGTGTTCCTACTGAATTTCTAAACCTGTAAAGTAGTATTTTGTGACCCATTGACATAGGAAAACCAGCTACAAAATGATTACAAACAGATTTCAAATTTTACCTTTTCTTGAAGAACCTCTGAGAGGTCCTTCAGTGAGTGAGTGGCCTCAACCCTGCTGAAGGCCCCATTCTTTTTGGTTCATTAATGCTAAGACATCCATCCTCTGTAATTGCCGGAGAAAAAATTCTATTCCATGAGGAGGAGTAGCAAGAATTAGGAAGCTTAACGGTTTCAGAAGATTCTCAGTGCTGCAGCATTGCTTGAAAACAAAGATGAACTACACTTGGTCCTTATTTCCCCACTCTTGGCAGTCCCACCAGCCTGGAGAGGCGGTAGTCATGAGTCACACGCAAAAGTAGGCATGAGTCACACGCAAAAGTATCTCTAAATGTTCTGTTTCTACCATGGATGTCTCCAGCCCTTCACCAAGAGTATGTACCTGGTATCTATCAAAAGACAGTCTTTGTCTATTTAAAACATGCAGAGATTTCCAAGTAGATGTTTGTTACAAATCCTAATTTACTCTCTTTCCTTTGTAGCCCAGTGGCATCAGCAGCCACAGACCATCAAGCCAAAGAAGGTGCGGCCCTCCGCCAGCCGCTATGCAGCACTGTCAGACCAGGGACTGGACATCAGAGCTGCGTTCCAGCCAGAGGCCAGCCCGTCGCACCTGACACTGAATACAGGCTTGGTCGAAAGCGAGGACTTGTAATCCGCTATCTTGTTAAAGCTGAAACTCCAAAACCGCCATTGCCTTGACCAACAAGTTTCTCTGTCACATTATGTAAAAGGCAAAAATATACTTTGACTTACAAGAAATAAAAAAAAACACCAAAATAATATTTTTCTTACTTGTTATACCAAACTTAGAGTTTATGTAGGTGATGCTTATAGAAATGTACACATTGCACACAAAACTTACATTTATCGTGCAGTTTAAAACTTTGGGACTTGCTATAATTAAAATCGTCTGAAATGCCAAGATGTTGGAGAAAATCAGTGGTAACAACTTACATTATCTACAAGTGCCTTTCAACACGAGCTGTAGGTGCTATGCAGCACAGTGGTGTGCTGTTCAACTCGGTACCACAAGGGTCCTAAGGCGCAGTGTATTCGGACAGCTCAGATGAACCAAGTGCAATATTGAAGGACGAAAAAGAAAATGACGAAGAAATCAAGGAACTGCCTTGTCTCTGCAAACTGTTTTATGTGAAATCATAAGGAAAGGACTACTTGCCTTAATTCTTACTAATACCAGAAGCTTTCTAACAAGGGCAGTGTTTTTGGCTCTTAACTTTTTTTTGCGCAGCATTTTCTTTCCATGCTACCTTGGTAGGAAGCTTATTTACAAACCATATTAAAAGGCTAATTTAAATATAGATAATATAAAGTTTTCTGAGGAAAGTGGAAATATTGTACACTCCATTCCACAACAGGCATCCAAACCGCCCAGATGACCAAGGTACATGCTATCTGGAGGAGACAGGAGGGAAACGAATGAAGGGAAACCCCACCAGCACAGGTACGCTGTCTTCACTTTGATAAAATAGAAGGGGCAGGAGAGGTGGTGAAGGCTAGGTTTTTCTTAAAAATTAAATCTTAAAATATGAGTGGAAGAAAGAAAATACTGCCATGTAAAGGTTAAGAAATGTAGGGCCAGGGACTGGGAAGACAGCTCAGCAGTCTAAGCGCCTGCCTGGCAAGTGCAAGGACCTGGGTTTGACCCCAGGTCCCGCATGCCATTCCGGCCACTGACCCGGGTCGTGCTGGCGCATGCCTGTAATCTCAGCACTGGGGACACAGACAGGTCAGTACAACTCAGAGCTGTGTAGTGAGGCCTTATACCAAATAAGTTACTTAGTAGAAGCTTAGAAAAGAAAAACTAGGGTCAGCTAGAAGCTTGGAACACACCTGGTTATGAGATCTCAGTGTATCTGGAGTTTGTGTGGTGTCTGAAGATTTTAGACGTGTAGAGCAAGTTGAAATGGACTGAGACTGTGATGTCGGCACACGCGACAAGCTGCCTGCCCGTGCCAGTGTGCCTGAGAGCAAAGGAGACAGGGACAAAACCAGGCCTGTGCTATAAGGTATTTTTCCACTGGCATAAAGAGATAAGAGAACAGAAAGCAGCTCACTTCCCCGCTGCCACAAGCCCTGTCTTCACTTGGTCCTAGTCAGGGGGCCGAGAGGCGAGCATCTGGAAGAGGTGCTGGGCTCCACACAGCTTCTAAAGCATCTCTGCGAAGACTGCTTTCGGAACATGTATGATTCTGCTGCAGACGGGACAAAATGCTTCTGACCAGACTTGATGATTTTTTAAGTCGGAGCCAATAAAATCTTTCTGTGAGAAAAATAATGTGGCCTAGTAGTAAAAAACATGAGGCTTTAATGGTACTTTGCTATGAAATAAGAAAAAAAAATAAACAAGAAACCACCAAAACACTGTATCCCTTGTGCAGAACACATGTATCTTTCATTATTTATAATAATAAATGTGTTGAACTTTTCTTAGCTCAGTTACTCAATTCATACATAGTATTTTAAAAATAATTTTATATCTATATACCACCCCATATATTTCATATTACCGCTTCACATGTACAGCTTTCTACTTTGTGAGAATACCAACCAAGTTTTAAACGATGAATGGGTGCAGGTGGCGATGCTCTGGGCAGCGTGGTACGGCTCTCCCTAACCACACCAACACGCACTGCCTAGGTGGAGTTTAAGGTCACACAGTCTCGTGGACCTACGTAGTGTAGAATGATGGTGTATGTCATAGGTAACTTGCCAAATTTTTCTGAATGTGATGTTTATGCTAATTTGCTGGGTTGGGGATTAACTAGCAGTATTTTTGCCACCTTTTATGTTGTATTTATAAAAAAAATACTATCATACTACTTTGGATTGTTGTGATGGTGTAATGTGGATTTAACATCAATAAATATTTAACAAATAATAGCCGTAGTTTTGTGCAGCAAAACATTCAGTTGTTTTAATTTGTTACTAATATAATAAACCAGCAAAAAAGCACAGACGGTTCTAATACCACTTTTGTAGTTCTGAGTCAGAAGCTTGGGCATGACATGGCCAAGTTCTCTACTTACAAGAGGAAAGCTAAAATCATTGTCATCTAGGCTGCTTTTCTCTTGGGAGCTCAAGATTCCCCTCCAAGCTCAAGTGGTTGTGACAAAATTTAGCTCCTTGTAGCTGTAAGACAGAGGGCTCCTTCGGGGCTCTCAGCTCTTGCAAACCATGTATGAGCCTTAACCTGGAGCCCACTCCATCTGCAAAGGTGGCAGTGCAAACGAACCTCCCTCTTACTCTCATTCTTTTGTCTAAAGCCCAGTTCCTTCTAGAGCATGCCTGGCTATGGCAGGTACACTCAGATTATCTCCCTTTCTTGAAGTCACTTAATTGAGACCTTATTTGTATCTGCAACATGCCTGCAAAGTATCACCTCTATTCATGTTTAACTAAGAAGGTGTTCAGTAGTAGTGTGGGATAGAGTGCCATCTTAGAATCTCGCCTACCACTTCAGTTTATTATATGTAAGCACATGCATTTATCAATGCCATGGCTTAGAAGAAGATACAAGTTTGAAGTGGGAAATAATGAAGAAAATGATAACAGTATTAACAGAACAAGGAATTCCACTGTACATGCACAGTTCCTAGATAATTACAACAGAGGGACAATACATCTGGTCCTAGGATTCCTTGCTACAGGAGAAGGAATCGGGGAGGGGAGCTGGTCCCTTACATAAGTAACTCAAAGCCTCTATAAAATAAAGACATTGTTTACACTAAGCTATGTGATGAACTTTGAGCATACACTCAGATTAAGACTAGAATTGTATATTCTACCCTATCTCCTATAACCTGTGACTTCTTCCTTGCTATGAAGTTTGCAAGATTCATTATATTAAATGCTAAACTTACTCTTGATTTTCCTTCATGTGACTAAGAAAAGTACAGGAATCACCTTGGCTTATTCAATAGCTGGACACTGGTGAAAAGTCTGATTCCTTCCAATGATGGAAATATATGAGTTGTGTACCTGGTGACGAAGAGCTGCATGTTGGAATTGGGCGACTGGGATTTGATTCTTAGCTTCTGCACGTGTGGACCTATGTGAACCATGAGTCAGTTACTTCACCTCCCCGTGCTGTCTTCTTACTTGTAAAATGGAGATCAAATTAATAGATCTTTCTTGAGGTTGCTATGAAGATTACAAGGGATAGCAATGTACACAAAACTTGGTACCTGGAACATAGTATCAGAAGAGTATTTTAATATAATTTGGAAACGAAAGTAGTTGGGTAAAATAATTTCAGTTACAAAATGTGCACAACCAATGAAGCCAGATGGTAAGATTTGTGAACTTAGATGGAAGTAAAATCACCCCTAAAATTTACACTGTCCCTCACTTATAAAGCAACAAAACACAAGAGTAAAGAAGTATCTTCAACTGTCCCAATAGAAATCACAAGCCAAATAACTTGAAATAATATTTATACTCTGCACTACCTAAAATTTATTGGTAAAGTGCATTATTTTATCATATATCTGGCTTTTTAAAGTGCTTGATAATTATGATGCTTCCTACATATTTGTTTATAAGCATTTTGAGAAGGGATCCATATGAATCAGTGTCAAAGAGTATATGGTATGAAATATTAACCATATCCAGAGAAATTCAAATATATAGAAAAAGATGTTGGCAAGGATATTCACTCCAGCATTCTGTCAGGAAAACTTGAGGACAATCTCAATTGCTCAGTAGAAGTTATGATTTGTCCATACAATGGATCGTTGCTATTCAGAAATAAAGAACTGTTTCTGTGAATATAGTAAATATAAATACTTGGTGACAAAAGGAAGTTACAAAAGTATATATACAGTGTGGTTTTATTTGTGTAAGCCAGCTCTGCAAATTTTTAAGATGTGCATGGGAATCACATCAGTTTCATAAGGTGATTTCTCTAGAAGGGAGGAAAAATGAAATAGCTCCCGGAGAGCCTTATGGGAGCTGAGTGCGCACCGGTGGAGCCCGTGCCTGTCTTGGGCAAGGCCCGGTCTTCAGCACCTCTTACCATGAAAAGAGAAACCTATGATGCTTTTATTTATTTAAGAAGTTGTATGCAATACAGAAAAATGTTAAAATCTATAGATGTGAATATGTGCAACTGTCAACATATTTCTTCCATATTTGAAATATTTCATGAAAAAATTTTATTAAAAAAAATGTAAGGCTGACCAGATAGTTCAGTGACCTAAAGCTCCTGCTTAGTCACAGGGACACAGGTTCGATTCCCCCGGTGCCCTGCCAGGCCTGCCCCCAGGGCACACTGAGACCACAATTGAGACTGGGTGTGGTGGCCTATGCCTGTAATCCCAGTGCTTGGGAGACCACAAAGAGGAGGATCACTACAAGTCCCACCTGTGTAGTGAGACCCTGTAGACCTGTACTAAATACTTAAATAAATAAGTAGGAATTTAAAAAATGTAATTGCAGTGGTGCCTTGGTTCACAAATGTAATTTGTTGTTATCTTGGACGAGCTGGCCATGTCTGTGTTTGGTGACAAATGTTGCTGCAGTTGTGTTCTTCAGCCAATGAAGAGCTTGCAAACAAAACCAAAATGTTGCCCAATACTTGTGTTTGCAAGCCAACGCACCACTACATATGATGAGTTTGAACTTGATGCAAGGCAAGTCACTATGCAGATGTCAAGGGAAGCATAAAAGAGCTGTAGCATGACATGGACACCCGATGGGTTGCTAAGTCACTTCCACATGGGGTTTAAGGACTCAGGCTTGTGTTTTCCTAAACCTGCAAAGCACAACATACCACAAATCTTCCAGACATCCTCTGACTAGCCCTCTCAAAGGTGTAAATGCTGTAGATATGTGAGATCCTATGCTACAGGTGACAGTCCAAGCTTTAAAGTTCTTTACCAATGCAGAAATCTAGGGTCTCTAGCCTAAGGAGACTTGTTGATGGATTGTCAAGCCAGTTGAAAGTCCTCTAGATAATTTCTGAATCCCCCTACCTCAGCCAAAAGCATAATTACAGTTGCTTTTACAAGGAAGGATGGGTGGCATAGCCTTTGACGTATTCAGCTAATGCTGTAATTAAATAACATGGTGAAATGGCTCACCAATGTGAATATAAGAAAAATTATAAAGCCATAGTTTTATTTTTATTTTTTTAAATTTTTTTTCTTGTTTCAGAACTTTTGTTTGTTTGTTTGTCTATTTATTTTTATGGTCGGCTCTGCCTGCCCTGAGGGGAGGGCTGGCGCAGCATGTGGTGCGGGGGATCGAACCGCGGTCCCTGCAGCCGCCCAAGCTTTCCTAAGCAGGTGCTTTAGACCACTGAGCCATCCTGCTGGGCCCCATAAAGCCATAGTTTTAAATACACTATATGTAGGAAAGAAAGTAGTCACACAAATTAGTTACAGTGTAATTTGGAATGAACTCTTCTTGATTAAAATTATACAGTTTTTAACTATAATTTGACCAGTATAGCACTATACATTGTTCTGTATGTAAAATAAGAAAAAAAATATGTCAAGAGGAAAATGTAGGGGCTGGCAAGATAACTCAGCAGACTAAGCACCTGCTCAGGCAAGCACAGAGGCCGGGGTTTGATCCCTGGCACCACAGGCTACACCACAGGCTGCACCAGCCCCCAGCACACTGAGCTGGCCACCAGGTCCTGCCCTAGTGGCACACACCTGTAATACCAGCACTGAGGAGGCTGAAAATAGGAGAAGCATGAGCCCAAGCTTCATAGTGAGACCCTGTGCCAAATACATTAAAAAATTTCTTAAGAGGAAAATGTTCTGTATACATAATAAAATTTCCCACCTTTAAGTTTCTATTACATGACGGTTTTTTTAAACAGTTTGACATTTATCATATGTAACAAATACAAGAAAGGTATAAAACCTAATAAAAGAATCTCCAAACTCAAGAAATAAGCATTTTGAATACATCTGAAGCATCTTCAAAACCCAAGCCTTATTTCATTCTTCCCTCCTTATTGTAGAGGCAACCATTACCCTCTATGCTGTATGTTTCATTCCCATGCATTTTTATATATGTATCCCTAGACAATATATAATATGTATTTGCTGGGATGTCATCGATCTTGAGCCAAAGAGTATCTCTTACATAGAATTTTTATACTCAGATAACACCCATTACCCTTTGAAAAACTATAAGAATTTCAGCTCTCACATGCAAGCTATTAAATCACTACTGTGAGGATAATTTGAAAAAAGAAGAGTGAAATGAAAGCCTAAGTAGAAATAAAGATTTTGGCAATGCAGCCTTATGAAACATAAGGGAACCGAGAAAATTAGAATCAGGAAGATCTCAGAGAATTTGGAAAGCAGTCAGCAGCCATGTGTCAGTGCTCTGCTCCTCTTATATGCTGTTATCTTCGCTAGAACAATGGTTAATCATAGCCCCGTATGTTAGAGGGAGGCTCCAGAAAGTATGACTCAGTCATTAAGCAGTTTAAAAAAGTCACCAGTAACATTTTCTATCACAAGTATCAAAGTATGCTTAAAGTCAACGCTTTAAGTCATGACATCAGAGAAAAGCTGGCCACGTAAGTCAGGGACTAAACAACTATTCATAAAGTCTCTAGGAATGCAATATTATTTCACAAAAATCACACTCCAAGTAGTTCTTCTTATTCTTGGGTTCTACATCAATAGATTCAACCAACCATGGACTGGAAATACTTCTGGGGAATGTATACATGCACAGATTTTTTACGATTCTTTAAATGAGACAGTATGACAACTATTTAAAAAGCATTTACACTGCACTTGGTATTATAAGTAGTCTAGAAACGATTAAATTATATACGTCTATGTGTCTCAATAATACATAAATACTGTGACATATAGAAGACTTGAGCATCCACAGAGTTTTGTACCCAAAGGGATCCTAGAACAAATTCCCCATTGGTCCTGACTGGTAACTGTGCTGAGCAGGAAGACTAACAAAAGATTTTAAGCAATAAGAGGCTGATAAACACTTCAGACTCTTTAAAGAATGAATTTCATATCCTTTTGAAAAACTGTCATAGTAAACACATAAGTATTTTGACCTCTAAGAGGTCACCCTCAATCTTAGTATCTAATCTTATTTTTTAATAAGATGGCAAATTCCTCAACTACAGAGATAGTTAAATAATGAATTTCAACCATATGCGTGTTTTCATAAATTGTAATTCTTAAAAAAGGGGGGCTGGCTGAAAAACTGCATGGGGGAAAATGAGTCAAGAGATAATTCTGTATTTATAAAATAAAGAACTGGACAAGTTGCTGTTTAATGCCATTCTGCCACTAAAGTGCTATGAAACTTAGCCATAGTCACTATGATTTTCCAGTGTAGCCTCATCCTCCGTTTGCTCTCTCTCATATGAACAAAGGCTGTCAAGAAAACCAGAAATATCCACTATAAAGCTTGTAATAATTCAGGATTTATTATAGTACATGATGGTTTGTTTTATTCATATTCCCTAAACTGTTCTTTACATTAAATTTTTAACCAAACTGAAGACTTTGCCTACTGTACTATGAGTAACTTATCTGACCTTAATTCATTCTTTGGGGAAGTTTCAGTGTGAGCAGTTCTCAAAGCATGATCCCTACACTATCAGAAACATACTAGAAATTGCAACTCCTGAGCCTTAACCCAATCTTCCAAATCAGAAATTCTGAGTAGAGCATGGCAAACTGAATTTTAACAACCCCTCCAGGTGACAGTGACATACGCTAAAGCTTAAGACCCACTGACCACAGGAGGGTCAGGTATCCTAAGTCTCTTCCAGGTCAGCTGATAGTGCAGGCTATAGACAAATACAGCTATTGACAGATTTAGATATTGCTGCACCATTCTCAAAGAATCCTACAGACTATCTTTAAGGTTAATAACAATCTTCCTTCAGGAGAGACAGTAATATTTGCAGATGGTTCTCTGCCAGTGAGACTATCTTCAAGAGGTCTCGGGAATTTTGTTTTTCTGGATTTGCTGGATTATTAGTAGTTACTGCCTCAGCAGGCTCTCCAGTATGCTAGATAAGATCACAAGAATCTTTCCCAGTAGGAGAAAGATTATCTGACATCTACAGTAAACCCTAAAGACATGCATTCAACCCATGAACATAGTGTACAATTAAAACAATGTGAGTGGCACTGTCTGAATTTCTAATTAAGGATGGTGCCTTGGAAACAAGCTTAAAACAGCAATTGGACTCTGATCTTCTCTTCCACCTTCTGAGGAGAGTGAACCATAACATGCAAGGTTCCTGACTGGAAGAGGTCAGGAGCACACCCCAGCCCCAACTCCAGCTCAGGGCAACTAAGGATCAAAAGCTGGCCTTAGAACTGACCTCTCCGGCCAGGTAGGCAGGAGACTGCACTAGCAGACCACAGGGTCCAGACCCAGAGCAGAGAAGCAGCCAGCTGTGGAGCAGCAAGGGCTCAGGGGGAATCACCTGAGCTCAGTACAGCATAGCCACTCACCAGGGGCAAAGGTCAGGCTGGGGAACTGTGGGAAAGTGATCAGGTTGCTTGGCAGCTCTCTAACAAACTAAGGGAGCACAAATATTTATTTGCAATTGACCCTTTCACTGAAGAGACTAAAGTGTGTGATACCAACAACACCATCTACACAGCAACATTGCTTTTAGAGCAAGCACTCACTTTCTGAGAGATGCTAGATTCACCAGTAGTTTACATTTTTTTGAAGAAGCAAGAAGAGATATTGTTTAGAACTCATCTTTCAGGAAAGGATGAATAAACTTAAAAAATAAAGCCAGAAAGTACACCCACAAAAGTGGAAAGGACAGAAATACAAAAGCTAATATTTGCAGTACCAGGAGAACTCCAGATATTACCCACCAGAACTTCCAGCTGCTGAGCACCAACTATGTTCCAGGGCTATCCTGGTGCCTTCATGCTGTCCCTTACAGTAACTCTAGGAAGAGTTACTCTCTTTCCCAGGTGAGAGTCTGGGCTCAGAAGAGGGACGTCATTTGCAAAACTTATAAGTAGTTACAGAATTAGAACTTGAAAGCAGAATTTTCTGGCTCTGAAGATAAGAAAACATGTTGTGACTAAGTTGAAGCTTTATCTTTGCATTAGCTTCACTTCAAAAGAGATCAAGCTTCTATGAGGATATTTCACATAATGTTTCAATGGACACGAAAAAGTGACACAGCCACCATTGAGTGGATGAATAGTATAAGATGTCAGTCAAAAGTCCAGTAAAGATAGGGTATACTTAGACAAAATTCCTATCAAATTCTTGGTAAATCTAGCAGGAACGGGACTCATTCCAAAACTAGTCAGAGAGATATGTTAGTCAGCTAAAATTGTTTAAAGATGAGGCACAGGTCTCTATCACTCTTAGGAAGAAGTTTTCCCCTTCAAGATACACTGTATTCTGACGTGGGTGCTTGGGCTTGCCCCGTAATCCCAGCTGCTAGAGAAGGCTGAGGCAGGATGACCGCAAGTTTAAAGCTGGTCTGAGGAATTTAGCAAGCCCCTATCTCAAAATAAGAAATAGCAATTTAAAAGGACTGGGGATATAGCTCTGTGGTAAAGTATTTGTCTAGCATGCGCAAGGTTCTGAGTTTGACCCCCAGCACACAAAGAGAGAGAGAGGAGGAAGAGAGAAAAAAAGAAAGAAAGAAAGAAAGAAAGAAAGAAAGAAAGAAAGAAAGAAAGAAAGAAAGAAAGAAAGAAAGAAAGAAAACAAAAACAGAGATTCTGGGCAGTAATTCTATGGCACCATTCACTTAAAGCCTCCTCACCCAAAAGCTTTCAGAGGAAAAAATCCATACAAATACTCCTATTTAAACGAAATGAAAAGTGACTGTCTTCTAGATGAAAGACTAAAAAGCTCATTTTGTTTTGTCAGTGTTATACTAGATGATATATATGACAGATCACTGTAGCAAAAAATACCCCCCGCCTGTTTCTTAGTTGCCCAGGTAATGGTTCCTGTTACCTTCCTGGTCCTACTGTCTCCTAGAAATGGCTGATCACCATGACGCACATGGTGAGAGCCAATCATAGACAGCCAAGGACTCTGCTTCTTGCTTGTGATCCCATAAAAATATCCCTCCCTGCGCCTTTGGGGCCTCATGTGTTGAGGGACAACTGATCGCCTCATTTCCTTCAATGTAAATTAAAGTTGCATCCAAATCCTGGGGGTCGTTTGGGTGTTTCTGCTTGCTGCAGGGTTACTACAAGGACATCAGACAGATGTTTTGATCCTAAGTGCAGAAAGGGGGTGACTTTTTTTTTGCCAAACATTTGTCCAGTGTTGAATTCTCACACAAATTTCACGAAGCTGCCTGTGCTACCCTCCTCCTCCTTTTATGAGTTCTACTGAAGTGTAATTCATCCATTTCAAGCATATAAGCTGACAAATTCTGATGATGTAGACACCCACAAAGCTGCTACAACATCCAAGGCACCAAATATTCCCTGCCTTTGTCTTCATCTATGTGTATCAGTAGCTGGTTTTTGTATTCTATTGTGTGGATATACTACTTTTTGTTCATTTATTCTTTTACTTGCAAATCTCTTACAACTTTGCTGATATAAATATAGCTTCGGTGAACAATCAAATCTTTGTGTGCCCATACATACTATCTATATTAGGGAAATACCTCAGAGAATGGCTGAGTTTCATAAGCAAATGTGTGCTTTAAGTTGCCAAGTCTTCTAAGGCTGCAGCACAGGAAAGGACTCCATATTTTCAATGTTACTCTCTCCATGTCAGCCATCCTAATGGATAACTTCTAGTGCCTCTTTGGGCTTAATTTCCATTTCTCACATGGCTATCGCTACAGAGCACCTTTTCCTGAGCCTATAGTCACAGATATAGCATCTTTAAGGGAAGCATCTATTCAAATATTTTGCCATTATTTATTTGGATGTTCTATTTAGTTATAAGATGGTTACATATCCTGGATTTTTAAAAAATGTGTATGTAATGCTGGCTGGAAGATAGCTTGGCAGTCCAAGTGCCTGCCTGGCAAGTGCAATGAACCAGATTTGATCCCTGGTACCGTACATCATGCTGGCCATAAAACCCCAGGCATACCGTGCCAGCCACATAAACCAGGTCTGGCAGCCCACATTTATAGTCTCAGCACTGAGGAGACTGAGACAGGAGGATCTCTATGAGTGTAAGCTGTATAGCAAGACCTTGTACCAAATAAATAAATGGTTTTGAAAAAATATATATAATGAAAACAACTTTACCTACTCTGTGACTTGCATGTTTTGTTTTGAAATGATGGTAATTGAAATTGAACCAGCACATCATACATTTGGTCAGGTGCTCTACTAAAGAGCTGCATCCTCAACCCCTTATCATCTTCATAATGGTATCTTACAAAGACAAATTTTTGTTGATTTTGCTAAAACTCATATTTCTACTGATTATTTCCCTCTGTGTTTTAAGCTTTTTGTTTTGTTTTGACGTTTTTTTCTTTTGGATACAGGGTCTCACTGTGACCTTGAAATAACTATATAGCCCAGGCTGGCCTCAAACTCATGGCGATATTCTTGCCTCAGCCTCCTGAATGCTGGGACTATAGGCATGTGCCACCATACATGGCTTATACCTCCACACCTGGCTTTGATTTTTGACAATGGCACTAAGGTAATTCAAAGAAAAAAGAAAAGCCTTTGACCAAATGAGTCACAGGCAGCAGGTTAGCCATATGGATAAAAGAAACCTTAATCCCTGCTTTATACTATGCCCAATATCTAACTGGAAACAGAGAGGGCATATATCAATTTTTTTTTAATTTTCTGGAAAACAGCATAGGAAAACCAAAGCAAAACAAAAACTTGTAAACACTGAATAGGCAAAATTCTTTTTTTTTTTTTTTTCCGGGACTGGGGTTTGAACTCATGACCTTACACTTGCCAGGCATGCACTTATGCCATGGAGCTATCTCCCCAGCCCCTGAATAGGCAAAATCCTTTAGAGCAAAAAGCCCAAAGCCAGCTAGGCATGGTGGCACATGCCTATAATCCCAGCTCTTGGGAGGCTGAGGCAGGAAGAGGAAGCTTGCCTAGGCTACAGAGTGAGTTGAAAGCCAGTCTATAAAGAGAAAAAGAACTATAAAGAGAAAAAAAGCTGGCTATACTTACACAGATTCCTGCCTAAGTCCCAATGGTTTATATCTATATTTTCACCAAGACCATACTGCCTTGATAAGTGTGGAATTATAATTCAATCAGGTGATATAATTTGTCCACTTTTGTTCATCACTTACACAATTTGCATTGGCTAATTCAATTTATGTTTCTACATAAATTTTAAAATCAGCTTATTTTGTATTTTTTTTAAGTCTACTGGAATTCTTAACATATACTGAATTTACATGTAGGTGAGTTTAGGAAAACATCTTAACAATTTTGAATCTTTCAATTTAAAAAACAGTAAAATCCTCTATTTACTCAGTTCAATTTCTTGCAGAAATCACTACTTTGTCATTTTCAATGTAGAAGTCTTACATATCCATCAAATTTATTCCTAAATGTGTTACGATTTTTGATGCTGCTGGAAAATCTTACTGAATGCAGAAAAGCTGAAAGTTTTTGTTCTAAGATCTGGAACAATCCCAAGGATCGCACCTCTCATCATCTTCTTTAGTTTTTGTTTTGCCATTTGCTTTTGGGTTTGTCTGTCTGGGTGCCTCCTTTCTCTCACCCCCTCCAAGCCCCCCCCCCCCGACTCCTGTGGTGCTGGCTTCCTCAGGCTTGCCATCCTTCTGTCACTGAACTGCATTCTCAGCTGCTCTTACCACTTTTACTCAACACAGTATAGAAGACTTAGCAGGAGCACATAGGCAGAGCCTGGGATACAGCTCAGTGGCAAGTGCCTACCTGGCAAGCTCAAGGCCATGAATTTAATTCCCAGGACTGAGAGAGATGGAGAGACAGAGAGAGAGAGGGAGACAGACAAAACAGAGACAGAGAGACAGACTGAAACAGAGACAGACCCTAGGCAAAAGACAGGAATAGGCAGCATATACATCGGAAAGGAAAACTAAAGACTATCAAAAGACTGTGAGACACAGGTCAAGTTGTACTTTTTTAGCATGTGGAGATCCAGTTTTTCCAACACCATTTATTAAAGAAGCCAACATGTTTGGCCCCTTTCTCTAAGATAAGGTGGCTGAGTGTGTTTGTAGTTGTTTCTGCATTTTCTAATCTATTCCATTGATCCTCAGGTCTATTATTTTGCTAATATCATGCTGATTTTATCACAGTAGCTTTGTAGTAGTTTTAAGTCAGGAAAGATAATGCCTCATGCCGTGTCTTTCTTGCCCAGGATTGCCTTTGCCATTCTAGGTCTTTTGTGGTTCCAAATACATTTTAGGAATAATTTCTCTAGGTCTGTGAGGTATGCTGATGCTATTTTGATTGAGAATGCATTAAAACTGTATTACAATTTTGGGAGTATGGCTGTCTTCACAATGTTGGTTCTTCCTATCTAGGAGCAGGGAATAGCTTTCCAGCTTCTGAAATCCACTATGATCTCTTTTTTCAGAGTACTACAGTTTTCACTGAATAGATCTTTTACTTCTTTAGTTAGATTAATCCCTAGGTATTTCATTTTCCACAGTGTTATTGTAAAAGGTATTGTTTCTCCAATTTCTCTCTCAGTGTGTTTGTTATCTGTGTAAAGGAATGCTATTGACTTTTAGGTATTGACTTTGTATCCTGCTATACTATTGAATTTGCATATTAATTCAAGGAGCTTCCTGCTAGAATGTTTTGGGTCTTCCAAACAGCATCATATCATCTGCAAATAATGATAATTTAACTTCTTTTCCTATTTTTATTCCTTTTATTTCTCTCTCTCTTGTCTAATGGCTGTACCTAATGATTCCAGAACTACATTGAATAGGAGTGGTGATAGAGGACATCCTTGTCTTGTACCAGATCTGAGAGTAATAAAAATGGAAAGGTATAATATAGTTAAATGGAAAGCAAGAATTTAAGGATTGACCAATGATGAGAGAGCTAGGAGAAAAATTAGTAAACATGGTAGGGACAAAACCATGCATTTATATACAAAAGATGGTTAAGATAATGGTCCTAAAAATTTCCAACATGTTTTTGAAACTAGTAGGCAATTGTTAGAATTTGCACCCTAACTATATATACTGATATCTATGAACTAAGCTAATACACTGAGGATAGCAATACGTAATACTAAAACCATGCATCGAATACCTGTTATTCTGGTCTTCTGATTATGCAATGCTTCTAATGTCATGTCAATTATTACTATATTCTCTCAAGTAAATATTTCTTTAAAAATAGAAAGAAAGAAAGAAAGAAAGAAAGAAAGAAAGAAAGAAAGAAAGAAAGAAAGAAAGAAAGAAAATTTGAGACAGGGAAAAAAAGGCCATAGAAGTGTACCACCACAATTTTGTAAATGGTTAAGTTCCTATATCTCTGTGTAACAATGCACAAGATTTCTTTTTTTTACTTTCTGTAGGGATTTAAAGTTTAGAATATCAACAATCAATGGAAAGTAGCTGTTTCATGTTATGTCTAAGGTGTTTGATATTCAGAAATACAGTGCTGTTAAGCTCAAGTTCCTATGTCATAGGGAATAATGTCATTAAGCTTCTCTCCTGGAGGGTTAATAACTTAAGTAGGCAGTCCAAATAATTAGAGAAAAAGAAGGGATACAGGAATAGTCAATATTTTGGCCCTAGTCCTTCAAGGTCAATGAGGACTCAGGACATAAGAGAACCTATACTTTAACAGCTTATAACTCAGTCGAGGCCCAAATTTCCTGTTCAAGGAGATTATGGGGCCACAGAGGAAAGAGATAGATGATGTACAGTGTGCCTAAGGAGAGTCACTTAGAGAGAAAAGATTCCCTCAGGCTTTGACAGAGAGCAAAATGGTCAAGCAATGGCCATGATTCATCCAGATGGCTGACACTGACAAAAGTTCTGTAAACTGCAATACATGGTGGTATGGTTTATGTCTAGTTGTGCCCCCAAAGCCTCATGTAGTCATTGCACACAGACTTCTAGAGTTTGAGACTTGATCCATGATCCCTGGGATTATGGGTTTTAGTACTGATGGGATTATGGGTTGAAGTACTTCTCGGATTATGGGTGTAGCCTAAGGCGGGGGCTAAGGCGGAGAGCCTGAATGTAATGTAAAGAGAGACAGAGAGACAGACTCGTGCTATTGCTGTTGCTCTGCTGCCGCGTTTGGTTGGCTACCTCTGCCGCCATTTTGTTGCTGTTCTGCCGCCATGAACTGGATGCTCTCTGTTCTGTTCCACTCAGCCTTGGGCCAGCCGAATATGGACTGAAATATCCACGAACTGTGAGCTAAATAAACCTTTCCTTCCTTCATTTTGAGTGTCGGGTATTTGTTCCAGCAACGAGCAAAAAGTAACTAAGACACATGGTTTCAGGGTAAATCCTCAGGGGACCTGACTGACCTTCTCAGATACAAAAGTTACATTTTTCGTAACATAGGTCTTGCTTTATCTTGGTCTTAACCATCCAGCAGAAAAGTCTAACCACAAGATAAAAAGGAAAGCCATATTAATACACTGAGTTGTAAAAGGCCCAAGTCAACAGACCCTGATAATGCTATATGAGCTGATAATCCTCTAGTTATAGACTATTAGACTACATATACAGCTACTTTCTCTTCGTGCAATGAAAAGAAAGATCTGTACTAATGATGTTTAGACAAGAAATATTGTCTGCATCTTGTACTCTGAACAACTATGACAAAGACAACATTGGGCAATGTATTAATTATTATAAAAAACAATAAAAAATAATTTTTTAAAAAGGACCATGAGATAACTGGGCCTGCAGGTGTACACCTATAATCCGAGCACTTGAGAGGCTGAGATAGGCAGATCATTGAAAGTTTGACACCAGCACTCACTACCAAGTGAGCTCAAGGCCAGTCTGAAGTACATGGTGAGATCCTGCCTCAAACAGGCAAAAAATAAATAAAAGACTATTAGAACTGATAAAAGAACCCAATAAAGTTGCAAGATACAAAGTCAACATAGAAATTATCAGTAGTCCTTTTATATACCAATAATGAGAAATGAAGAAATCATGAAAACAATCCCATTAACAATAGCTGTTAAGGAATAAAATACCTAGAAACAGACTTAATCAAGAAAGTGAATAATCTCCACAATGAAAATTATAGAACTCAGATGAGAGAAATTGAAGAGAAAGTACTAAGTATATGGAAAGACTTTGTGTTCAAAGAAAAATTAAGTTATAACCTCCATACTACCCCAAATGACTCACAGATTTAATGTAATCTCTTAGCAAAACATCAATGACATTCTTCACAGAACTAGAAAAAAATTCCTAAAATTCATATGGTAACATTAGTGATCACAGAAAACCCAATAATAGAGCAAAGCTGAAGGTACTGCACTGATTTCAAAACATTCTGCAAACTGTAGTTATCAAAACACTATATTGACATAAAAACAGACACAGTGACCAATACAATCAAGCAGAATTCTCAAAAACAACAACAAGCGTTTACACCCAACTGATTTTCAATAAGAAAAGACAGATATGCGCTGGAATATGGACAGCCTCTTCAAGAAATGGTGCTGGGGAAATTGAACATGAGCACAAACAGCACTGCAACGTGGACTGGGCATAATGGTGCAGGCCAGAGACCCCAGCACCCAGGAAGTGCACAGAAATGCAAGGCTACTGTGGACCAGAGTGAAACTCTGACTCAAAACACAAACAGAAAATATTGAAACTTTTCCTCCCACCTCTCATCTTTCATAAAAATCAATTCAAAATGGATTAAAGAAATAAAACTATGAACTACCAGAAAAAAGTGAGAAACTCTTTTTTTTTTTTTTTTTTTTTTTTTTGTCTTTTTGAAACAGGGTCTCGCTATGCAGTTGAGGCTGGCCTTGAGCTTACTTTTGTAGCCCAGGCTAGTTTCGAATTCGCACCAATCCTCCTGCCTCAGCCTCCTGAGTGCTGGGATTACAGGTGTGAGCCACCACGCCCGGCTGAGAAACTTCACATATGATGTAGGCAAGGATTTTGGGAGTAAGATGCAGCCCAGCACTGGGATTTTAGACGCCTGTTACCTTGCCCAACAAACATGTGTATTTCTAAACATTGTTGGTGCATAGAGTTGTCCTAATAGCAATGGAATGTTGTATTCTGCACAAAATAATTCTTAAGTGATTTAATAATTTTTTGCCCTAAGCACCTTAACAGGATTATACATGGATTCTCAGCTGTCTGCTATAATTCTCCTAAAAATGTAAAATTCAAGGTGTGTACCTTTCTAAGTAGAATCCTACGCTAGAACAGTTTACTGCATTAAATGATTTAAACAAATAAGAACATAAAAAACTAAAATCCTGGGGCCTGGGAGATAGCTCAGTGGCATAAACATAGCAAGCACAAGGTCTTGAGTTCAATTCTTGGTACCAAACAACAACAACAACAATAATAATATAGTAAAAGCCAGAGTAACCTATCAAAAGAAACAGGTAATGGAAGAAGATTCTGTTTTACCCCACAGACAATGGCCTGACAATTGCACAGCACCAGAGTTCCCAGGAGCATTAGAAAATTCTTAAACTCCTATAAAAGCTATGAATAGCTATAGTAGCATCAGCTACAGAGCGGGCTACAGAGGCATGCCTGGGCCAAAAGTAAAAGTCTCTGAGAATTATAATTACCGTATCTCAACACAATGAAGATGTCTGGCAGATTGTTGTAAAAGCCACTTTTTTATGGCAGCCCCAAGAACTCATGAGAAATATTCGAATCAAGTCAAGTTGAATGGTAGTACCCTGAGGCAGGAATGATTTCAATGCAACTGACAGAAGTTACAGCTAATTTATACTAAGTAGTGCGTGAAGAAAAAGGGATGCTAGGCCTTAGCATACACAAGGAGGCCCTGGGTTTCTTCCCTAGCGAGGGGTGTGTGGCAGGAGGGGTGGGGGTGGGGGTGCGCTATACTAAGTGATGAAAGGGAATCCTACACATAGGAAACGGGTCTCTAAGCAGTCTACTCAAGCAAGCAGATTTAGGCTTGCACAAATCTCTGACACCAGGGAATTCACTGACAGCATTCAACTAATTCTGCTTACTTCTGTTCCACAATTAGATATCTGATCAAAATTTAGTCTCTGGCGGAAAACAAGGATGTGAGCATGTATATGTTCTCTCAAATTCTCCTTTATTTCAACTTTTAACTTTTTAGTAACCATTGGTTTTGTCAAAATCAATCAACTGTCTTATGGCATGGCACCAAATACAGGCAATGAGAAGTAAAAACTAAAGGCAACCCCCAAAGTACACACACAGACCAATAGAAACAGATAAGACTAAAAGGAGCCAAGATATTCTGCTCCCTACAAGCAACTGGGTCTTCTCTTTTTAGGGGAAGCAGTGTAAAAAATGTCATGAGAAGACTCTGGAGATAGCCCAGTGGTCTAAGTGCCTGCCTGGCAAGTGCAAGGACCTGGGTTTGATCCACGGTACCGCATGCAGTGTCGGCCCCAAGCTGAGCCAGCCACCCAAACCAGACGTGGTGGTGTAAACCTGTAATCCCAGCACTGAAACAGCTTTGACAGGAGGATCACGACAAATCGGAGCTGTGCAGCAAGACACTGCACCAAATAAGTAAATAAAAGATTTTTAAAAATTATTAAAAATGTCATGAGAGGGCCAGTGAGATAGCTCTGCAGACTAAAGTACCTGTTTAGACAAGCTTAGGCAAGTGCAGGGACCGTGGCTGGATACCACCACCACAGGCAGTGTCAGCCCCACATCTAGCGTGGGCTGAGCCGGCCAGAGTCTGGGTCTGGTGGCACACGCCTGTAATCCCAGCGTGGTGGGGGAAGCTGAAAGCAGGAGGATCACCAGGAGTCCAAGCTGCGTAGTAAGACCCTGTAACAACCAAATTAAAAAAAAAAAAAAAAAAAAAAAAAAAAAAAAAAAAAAAAAAAAAAAAAAAAAAAAAAAAAAAAAAAAAAAAAAAAAAAAAAAAATATATATATATATATATATATATATATATATATATAATGAGAAACTAGTATTTTTTAAAAATTTATTTGTATTGGAATGAGGAAAAGGAGAAAAGAAAGGAAGAAAAACACATATGTATATACACAGGATAGCTAGGTGACTCTACTACTAATTTCTCTTTGTTTATTGAAGGGAGCAGTTATTACCTAAGATTTTTATTTTGACCAATGTAACCTACTTCTATCTGGTAATCTGAGTAACTACTTTGAAGATAACAACGTGCAACACAGCAAGCAGTGTTAAACTCCTACCATCTTGTTCTCTGAAATTCTGTATCATTTCTGATGTTTTATCTACTTTTTAAAATTTCCTTTAAAATAAATTTAATTTTTATTTGTCCTGATGCAGCTTTGCAGCCCATAGTGACTAACATTCATCAGGAGGAGTTGGTACTGCACACGATCTAGCTTAGCTTCTTTTTTTTTTTTGTCTTTTTGAGACAGGGTCTTGCTATGCAGTTAAGGCTGGCCTTGAACTCACTTTTGTAGCCCAGGCTGGTCTCGAACTTGCACCAATCCTCCTGCCTCAGCCTCCCGAGTGTTGGGATTACAGGCATGCGCCACCACGCCCGGCATAGCTTAGCTTCTTTTGTCCGTTTCCCCTCTGCCCTCTGCCTGCATCCTCTGGTCTCCTTATCTTTGAGAAGGATCTACATCCTTACTTATTACCAGTCTCTTTTATTCTGCTCTTTGTACTTCGGGTTTCTAAGGCAAAACCAAATGCAAGCACAAAATAAAAGACAGATAAGAGATAGGCCTTTGGCAAGTGAAAAGTGAACCAAGAGGTGGAGGGAGAGCAGGAAATGCGGGTGAAAACACGAAATCAAATGTGCAGCACAGCAGCTGCCCACAAGGAATGTGGGCAGTACGCTCTACACATGTATACTAATAAAAGAAATGATGCAAAATAAATGGGGAGAAACTGTGAGCCACTTAAGGTTCTGTGCTTGATTATTTCACTTAGCATTATGGTCTCAAAGTAAAAACTGATGTTTAGCCAAGTAAGACTCCACTATGTATAAATGTTTTCCTTATCTGCTCATTCAGTGGTTTATACAGGCCACTCTCAAGACTTGCCTCTTAAGAGTTGTACCACTATAAATATTGAGGGAGGATAGCTGGGTCTGAGTGACCAGCACTCTTCAGATCAAAACAACCGTGGTTTGGGAGGCTGAGGCAGGAGGATCGGTATGAGTTCAAGACCAGCCTGGGCTACAAAAGTGAGCTCAAGGCCAGCCTGAACTGCATAGAGAGACCCTGTCTCAAAAAGACAAAAAAAAAAAAAAAAACCCAAAAAACAAAAAACAAACAAACAAAAAAACAACCGTGGCACTATGGGAACCACACAGAAACTCCTATCACAAATAGAATGAATACCAGCTGTACTTGCTCGAGATGAGATACAAATATTAGCGCAACAAAACCTTCCAATGGGGATAGAAGGAGATGAGAGAAACTTCTCAGAGATTTGAGAGCTGCCCTGAAGAGTAGGAGGAGTTCAATGAGAAAGAAAATTATCAGTAGAAAAAAAGTCTCTAAGCATGAGGAAAAATACTGATTCAGCCAGTCGACTATTTACTGTGTATAATGTGTTGAACGCTGTGTTAGACACTGGGCTTCGTGTGAAGCAAACATTTTAGCTCATACTTTACTGATTGGAATTGAGTCACATGGATTCCTTTACTTAGGGTAGGGTAATCTGGGACATGTAGTATTTTATTCTAGCCTTGTGTAAAATTAAAAATAGAGTTCTACTATTACAAAGGGCAAAATATATCTTGGATATCAGCAAGTTCTGTTGTTTAGAAAATAAATTAAGGCAGAAATAAGCTGAGAATAATTTCCAAGAAGATACTAAAGTCTGACATTAAAAACCGCAGCACACTAAAAGCACTTGGTCAACACTGGAGGCAGACGGGAAGCCTCTGGAAGAGTGCCCTGAACAAAAGCTACCAGAACACGGCATGGAGAGAAGTCAAGAGTTGATCACATAAATTTACAGTTTTGCCATACAGGTATGACAAGAACACAGAGAAGCTGAAGAGTGGCCCAGCCAAAGCGCATTATTCACTAACATGATATGGCTAATGGAGTGGGTCATGAGGCTTTGTGGAACGGCTAGACATTCAAGGTTCCTTTGTCTACAGTGTGTCAGAAGGTAGTAGGGGCAGCAGGCAAGTACACAGCACGCACTTCTGACTACTCCAGTGCTCCCTGATTGGCACCAAACAAAGAAGGTCTCTTTTTCAATTGTTGCAAATCAAGCACCCCATGCCATGTTGATTCATCTGGTCAAGATACTATACCTGAATGGGCATGGTGCACACCTGTAATCCTAGCACTTGGGAAGCTGAGGCAAGAGGGCTGCAGGGAGTTCAAGGCCAGTCTGAGCTATGTAGCCAGTTTAGGGCCACCCTGAACTAGACAGTGCGACCCTGTCTCAAAAAAAGCAACGCTAGCCCATCCATGATAGCAGCTCTGCTCACAGCCATGTGCGCCAGCGGCGCCTCTTAGATTCCTGCCCAGCTCACATTTGCACTTGACCACTGCAGCAAGGAAGGTGAACTGCGGCTTGCAAACTCGCTGCCTGAGCAGGGTGAGTCACTCCGCCATGTAGAGCCAGGGCCTCCTTTCCCCTCTTTTGGGTTATCTTTGGGAATGAAGATAATCATCATGAATTCTGCTTATAAGGAACCTTGTTTGGAGGGAAGATGAGTCACTGCACTGCCACCTAAACTGAGAATCAGGTCATCTGTGCTTGCATATGGGAAGGCACGTTGTTTTCAGATGGGAAGTGTGCCACTGAGCCCCAGCAAAGACTCTTGGGGCAGGTTTTGGATAAGTGGTCTAATTATGAATCTAAGACTGAAAAAAAAAATCTATTGTAATATAGTGTTGTTTCTGCAGATAGTTAACTATCAATACTATTTTGCAACTAGACTGATTTGGTGACCAAGCAGGAAAAAAAATGACACTTTACATAGGGGAATTCCTGATCTTGCCCCACAATGAAGCAGGGAGAAAAGCAAGGTGCAAGCTTATGGAGCTAGGGCAAAAGAAAAACCGTAAAAAAATGCCTGAGACATTAGAGAGAAAGCTGTAAGAAGGCCCTGCTTATGGAGGAACACACCTTAATGCTTTGTTCATTCCCTTCTCCACCCTTCTCTTCCTGCTCCAGCTCTTGCTCCCTTTCCCAGCTACCAAAGCTCCATTTGCATTTATTTCTTGCATTCTGTTTGCATTGTTTTCTCCTTCCTTCTCCCTTCTGTCTCCTGTTGCCCTTCCCATTTGGAAAAGCTCTCCCTACTTCCTGTTGTCCTCATACAAAGGACAGTAGGAGGCTGAACCCCAAAATCTCAAGGTACAAGTGGCAGTTTATGCATAAGGGAACTGGATTGTATAACCAGTGCAAAAGTAGGGACTTAGCTGTTCTACATTTGTCACATGGCTTACCATCAGGTCCTCCTCTACTTCTAATGCCAGCTCAGGCGGGTACCTTCCCATCACCCCTCCTTCACCCACTCGCAGTACAGCAGCCAGAGCAGTCACTGCTCCTCATCTCCTAAAACCATGGAATGAAGAGGACGATGATGGAGAGGGCACGGCCTCCCCCACCGTTCACACAGCAATGGGGAGTGATCCACCAGCATCCCCTAATCTCTCCTCCCCTTCTCAGGACTGATGCAAAGTAACATTACCAGTGAGCAGGTTCCATTTGTCATTCCCTCTTAAAGAGAAAAGAAGGTTTTAAATCTGTGTCAACATGGTGTTTTAGGAAATGGTCTGCCATCTTTCTCAATCTTGCCAGCTGACTAAATCCTTTCTTGCTCCAAGAGCCTGTCCTTGATTCTTTAGATCTTTTAAGCAGCAAGTGAATGCAATTATTAGGTTCAGGAGCACAGGTGATACTGACCTCGTGTGCCTGCGGAATGCTGGCTCAAGAATTCCAAATGAAATTATGGTAATTATCCATACCGAAGGCACAGGGCCTAGGAGACAATGTTTGATTGGCTTGACACTGTAAATGAAGTCATACAGTTAAAAAAAAAGCATCAAAGTCACAGAGACAAACAGCCACCCAAAGAAGGTGAATCACACAGACTTCCTCAAGAAACAGGGTGCTGAGAAGGGTGCTGAGAGCCAGAACAGAGTCACTGGAATGCTGCCAAGAGTGGCACTAGCAGGGAAAGATTATCCTGAACCACTTTTTAAAGTTAACCTATGGTTAGCTGGGCGTGGTAGTGCACGCCTGTAATCCCAGCACTCGGGAGGCTGAGGCAGGAGGATCAATGTGAGTTCGAGACCAGCCTGGGCTACAAAAGTGAGCTTAAGGCCAGCCTGAACTGCATAGTGAGACCCTGTCTCAAAAAGCAAAAAAAA